>JAZGTK010002522.1:0-31420 GCA_036877625.1 Ambastaia sidthimunki | reverse complement strand
ATTAGCTGTCACCTGAAGAGTCTTTCTTGCGTTTATGTGGCGGATCCTCTATGATGCGATTGAGGTCTCCACGGTCTTTTAGATCCACTGGCTTTTCCCATACTGAGAGGTGCATTGTGGGATTGAAGAAGAACACCCTGTCATCTCCTGTCCACACCACACACCTAGACAGAGTAGAACAGATGTCATGCTTTCATACACTCATGCACACACAATCTGACAGTCTTTCTGTGATATTCTCACGGGCAGCAGGGAAATCCCCAGCGAAACCTTGAATGACAAAACCCAGCCCAGAAGGAACTGCGGTGACCTGGAGAGAATTGTGGGTCACACACACCAGAACTGAAAATGACTGAGAGCAGATTTGCTGTTCTGACTGTTTATTTGGTTTGTATTTTTGCTCCTCCAGCCATTGTTTTTTTCACTCATCTCTCATGATGACAGTTTCACAAGATTTTAACTGGATAAAATTCACGGTAACTCCACACTCAAGTGCCAACTATTATGCATTTTAGTTCTGTGTCATAAATCAAAAAGTGACAATTTTTTGAAAAGGTCCGTCTTGGATATTTTCACCTTACAATTATAATTTTGGACCCATTTCAGGCCTCACACGGTGCATGTTAGATAAAGTATTCATAGATTCTGCAGTAGTCTGTGAGGTAATTTGATACAACCTCATGCCAACCATGACAAACCAATTGTGACATTTCATTTTACTACCCCATCATATCAGTGCCGTAGAACTGACCCAGTGATATTAAAAAATCTTCAGCTCTACTTATATGCAGTTATTCATAGTGCAGGCAGATGGTCGGCACTGGTCACATGCTTTATTGGTCTTTCCTATAATATTGTAAGGATTCAGTATTTGCAGATCAGATCCATAAAACGTCCATATCTCTATAAAACAATAACAATAAAATCATCTTAAGGGGCCAGGGTCTCTCTCCAAAGAAAATGTTACTGTGCAAAGGTTTCTCTTTTATCACTCTAGAGACTCAGAGGTGATGTAGGTAATTGTTCAATGTAAAATACTTATAAATACTGTGAGCCATTCATAAGTTGCTTGTGAAGTGTAAACATAGTGCCACTATCTAAACATTGCTCTGTTTTGAACAATTTGTCCAGAATGACACGGCAACACTGGCTCAACCAACAGCGTGAGTCTGATACGTCTGACGCTGCAGGTATCACACTCTTCTGTGTTAACTTTGTCTTAGATGTTACTCATAAAATTCCTTAAAAGGAGAAATAAAAATAAATGATGTCTGCATACAGTAGAAATATAGAGTCATAAAAGCAGAGTAGTATAACGCTCCAATCAATCTACTTATTCTGGAAAAACATTGTAGACATTTAAAAGATTTGAGAATTGTCCTTCCTGTGGGTCTCTGCTCTAAATTGTACATGTTTTGTTACGCTCAATATGACTCTCGCCTGAACCGGATAAAAGTCCCTCACAGCTTCACAGTCTCAAGTACAAGTTAAACACAAAGATTAACCAGTGAATTCAAGTCAATGAATCGACAACAGCTGAAAGCATTAAGCCATGATGCTGGCTGAGCTGCAAAAACTGTGTTTGTGTGCATGTATGCTTGTTTGCAGGGAAGGAAAGCCCACACGGCTTTGGCAGAGAGAAATGAAGTCTTGCATAACACACTGTCCCAATGCAGGTTTGTGGATGTTTCTCTGTGCATCTATTTAACACTGGAGCATTTGCCATGAGCTCTATATTTTACTGCTGCATGTATTACTGTCATCAAACACTCTGTTAGAAAGTAACATGTCATTTAAATGGCGATATAGCCGCTGACGTTTATGACAAAGAGAAAGGAGATACGACAAACATTTTTGATGGCCAGTTAGAATAGCAACATAAAGTATTCAAATACAGGAGATAAAAAATGCCTGCAGACAGCATGCACTTACAATGCCGGTATTTTAAAGTGTTTGACACATTTATTGGTGATTGTCTTGCATGCAGAGATTTGTTTATTATTTATGAAGATGTATCAAATGGAGGGTGAGAGAGCATTGCAATTGCTGTGCAAAAGAACAAGTAGTTACCATGGTGATCCAGGTATAGGTGTGGATGCAACTGGCCTCTTGTCTTTGGGCGCACTGTCCACTTCCATATGGACTTTAAAAGACTCATCCTGTATACAAATAGACTTTATATCAGCGTTACATACATGAGGGGGATATGTAGGTAATTTTATGATAAATTTCCATAAAAAGTGAGTTTACTATGGTAAGTAAAAATTTCATAACTTTCATCTTATGCTATCAAACAATGGAACAACTACATGTTTAAGAACATGCATTCACACACATGCTAGCTCTGTTTCAAAATCTAGTGGCCTGCATCCCTTGGTTGCCTAGGGTATCACGAGCATGTTTCCAATGTAAACCGTACACAAATGGTAAGCAGTATACTGCCATGGTAAGCCTTAGTACTACACATCAAGATCGCTTGCTAGGTTTTAGAACACAGCTACAGTGTATTTTCTCCCCTGATCATGCTGGCTAAAGTGAACCTAACCCCAAACATGAGTTACAAGCGTAAAAAAATAAAATATAGTGCAGATTATTAACTTGATAAATGTTCTTGTTGGGTTAAGCTTTAAACGCAACCAATTACCCGGTTCCTGCATGACCAACTGACGCAGATTACTAATTCTACACATACTGTTAAGCAGGATTCTCGCACAATCTTTACAGTCAAATGAATTACTGTTCTGGGGGAATTTTGTTAATTAATCCGGCTGAAAAGATTTTAAAAGTGTCACCTATGGGGACAGTGCGGTAGACCGCACTCCAACAAAAGCGATTATTAACCATCTTAATTGGACTTTAAATCTGATTTTGCTGTAGTTTGACCTTTTCCACAAATCAGTTAAATGTTCCTTCAACCTCAATAAGACAACCTGAGCCAATTTTCAGAAGGACCAAAGGTCTGGCAACAAATAAACTGAAAACTGATGCCAATTATGTTGATGTTGCTAATAATACAGATTTAGGAATCAAATATATCTGGGCACTTTTGGCCCTGTGGATTTTTCAACAATAAAAAGCTCAACATACAGATAATAGACCAAGAGAATGACAAACCTCTGCTTTAGTCTCTGGGTTTGGATCAGGGTGGAGCACTAGGGCATCCGTGTGGGGTGTCGTCTTCAATTCCCGTATTCTAGCTGAGAAACAGGACACAGATATAGAAAACTCAATATTCTCCTAATATTGACTTTTAAAATCCACATTGTCTTTAAAACAATTAGTGCTATATCAACATTAAATATTGTAAAAGACAATTCTCTTTAATGTAAGTCAGGAATTCTAATTAAACGTTTAAACATTTAGCCCATCTACTAATAAAATGGTTATGCTATCCAATTTCATTAATGGAGTCCTGAAATGAAAACACTGCACATCATCTCTGAGTTTATAATGAAAGCTTTTATAATAAAAGTTTTTTCTGTGTTAGGCTGAACAGTCACTCTACTAAGATGGGTGATTTCATTTACATACAGTGTATGAGTATACATACACAATGTGTGCAATTATAATTTATTCATGTGTGTTAATGAAAGTATTGTTTGGCTTTAAATAGAAGAGCGTTCCTCAAAAACTCATCTATATTTACACAGCACAGTGGAGTTCAAAAGTATTAAACCACTAGTATAAATGACTGTTTCACACAAAACATTATAATCACAAATAACCATATGGCAATTTTAATCAAAGGTGAGTAAAATGACTAATTTTGTATGCTGACATTTGTTATAGTATCACTTAAGCTAACATGGACTGCATAAGATAAAAACTGCAGTTCCTGTTCTCCCACATGATTTGAGCTTTCAAAGAGCATCTTGTGCTTCAAGACCCAATAGCATCTGACCTTTTGTCCAGAAGAGTTGACATGACCAATGTGAGACATGTGCTTACATTTGATCAGTGACCTAGACTTTCTGACTTTCCCCGCATTGTTGAAAAACAAGCCACTGTTTGTATGTATACATAATAGAACTTTTACCATTCAATAAGGCACAAAAAAATCTTATTTCACTTTCCAAGCAACATTAAAAAGTTCTGTAAAAAGATTGCAAAAGATTTTGCACAGAAATTGATAAGAATATATTGTGATTATAACAACCACCGCACGACTGCCAGGCAAATCAATAAAAGGGAAAAAAAACACTGTGGCTGAAAGCGTTATACCCAACATTCACTTTAGTTAGTTTGGACACACTCAAACCGAGTCTGGCCTAAAATAATTTCTACTTTATCACTATGGAAAGGTTTGAAATGAAGTGTGGCAAGCATAAGATGGAGTGGAAATCAAAATGAGCTGCTTGATCTGTGGTCCTGACTGAAACAGATTAAATTCAGCTGTTTACAATAAAACCACACAGACATGTTAAAAATATATTCAGATGTGTGACTCTGTGGCTATGAGCATTAGAAGCTTGATTCTACATGTGAAGAATATAGTATAAGACATGCAAACAAATACTTATACAGACAATAGGAAAGCCAGCAAAGAAACTGATTGAATATACAGTAAATCAAGTGTCTTGCTGATTTTAATGGGATCTGACATATATACAGATCACACACATAAACAGCTTACAGTATACATACAATAAACTGGGTGTAAACACTTGACCCACTTTACCAACGACTTTCCATGAATTTCCATGTATTTTATAATACTTGCACAACAACCAAAACATTGCTGATATTTGGATCAGTGCAAAACTAGGAAATAAATACCCAAATACATAAATTTCCATGACATTGTACTCTGTTTCATGTATCTTGACATTTCTAGGCCTGGAAATCACAATTTAAAATTCCCTCATATTTTCAGGTTTTTCATGATCATGGGAACCAATAAATGGGGGGCAGCATGAATCTGAAATGGTTTGTTTTATAAAACATTCAAAGCTGACACATCCCGATTAAATTTGTATGAAACTCTTCTGGCCCCATAGCAACTCTTTGTATTACAACAACCAACTGCTTTGCAATAAAAACGAAATGAAGATTCTGTTTGATTTATATCAGTTATCATCTCAACGCTGGAAGCGATAACGGGGAACCACTTATCCACGCCTACACAAACCATTTATCTGTTTCTGTCAGAAGAGACACTTCCATGGCGTCCAGCCACTTGACGGTTTTACATTTACAGAAAACAATGGAGAAGAATATTTGTGTGGATACTGACTGTTTGACTGTTGTCAAGCTGAATCGCAAGCTGTTTAAGACGTGATAAACACAATACTGGCATCCACAACAAGATACAGAACATGCAGAACTGCACAAACTTGCGATAAACAAAGAATGGCAACCAAATTCATGATTGAATATTGACTGGACTTGTCAAGTGTGGTTAGCTTTTAAGTTTTAAAAGCTGCAATCTGTAACCCCTCTATCGCCATCCTGTTTGAAACATTTTTTTCATTTACCAAAAACATGACAGATTGTAGCTTTAACTAAATCAATAATTTACTGCAAACAGGTTATGTATCACAGTGATTTTACCACGGTGGAAGGGTGTTCTTAGGTCTGCAGTATAGCAAAACAGTGACAACAGTAATATAAAAGATTACGTTTAATTAAACTTCATCTAATATTAATCAGAATAAACACAATTTGTGCCAGGAAAAATAGTTTAACTGTAGGCTATTTTTGGGTATAAAAAATGCACTGAACTAAAACTAGTGATCATTGGACACAAAACAATGATAACCAACTATCATAATTTTTTCTGTGTGCTATAAAAAAATTACAAGCAAAACTCTAGTAGGTAATAAAATAATCTCCTTGCAATAAACTTAAAAAAACACAATGCATGCATGATGCAGTAACTGCATGATGCAGTTAGAGACAATTTCAGAGATACAGACAAATAAAAACAGGAACAAAATGACCTGAGCAGACAAAAAATACAGAAAAAAAAAGATTACAAGGCAAAGGTTATCTTTCTAAACAGAACCAGTGTTTAAGTTAAGATAACCCTCACAGTTGAACAAATGGAGTGAGATATATAACGTGATGCTTTTGTGGATATGCCTGAATATAAAGTCTTAAACTGTTATCCATACTAAATGAAAATCCACTGTGAAATTGCTGCTTAAGTGTCTGTTATATTATGTATTAACACACCTGCTGCTCTTTGCTCTTTCCAGTTTCCAGTAAGTAGGGTCACTCTGGGTGCAGTGAGCGATGTTACTGCAGTAATATGAGAGGGCAGTACAGGTCCCAGCAAACTCTCCCAGGTGCTGCGTGTTCCTGTAGACCACAAAGAGAAGATGGAAAATTGGCTTTAATATACATCGGCTGGGTCATTCTAACTGTACAGAACATTTTCACTTGTCCATTAAGTACAATGGGCCAAAAAAATATATATATATTTATATATAAAATATATATCCATCCACATTATGGTCACTAGCTAGTCTAGATGGTTGATTAGTGGGACCACTAGTCTGTAAACCTTTCAAACTAGCAGCCCACAAGTTATTATGTTCCAAATAAAAAAAATATTATAAAGTAAACTTAATGCCTTTAGCTGTTTTTAAACAGGGGTTGGTGCATTAAACCATGCTTTTTCCTATCAACTGTGACCAACTGTTAAAAGTAATGTTATTAGAGATTATGGCAAGGACACACTATTGCAAAATAAACATTACGCAGTGCAGCACAAGACAAAAAGGCTGTGGATTTAACTCCCAAAGCCCAAACCACTCATAAACAAATAACCCTACCGGAACAACAATCAGCTTTATCAGTCCTCAGAGTGACATACAGATGCATATCAGCTTTATGAAACGAAAGCCATCTCGGGATGGTTTCGCAAATTATGCTTTTATCACCACGAGGCAAAAAAAAAACCTTTCATTTTACACGCTCAACTTATTAAAATTATCAAAGCTTCAATCAAAAGTTGGTCTGACTAGTTAAACACTAAACGTTGAAAGGAGCTTCCAGCTCATTTTCTTCAACACAGACCATATTTAACCTTTAATTTTGTAGCGTCTGTCCGAATTCTGCTCGACAGACTGGGCTTGTTCATAAAGGTTAATTATATTTGGCTTTAGCTCTGGGCTGGGCATTGCTGAAATCCAGAGGGGTTGACAGATTGTCAGGTTGAATATGTATGTGCCATTTCCACTAGCACAGAAAGCAGATGCTGTTTTTTTCTCTCTCTCTTTCTGTAATCTCCTTTTTATATTTGAATTATATATTTAAAGTATATAAACGTATTTAAAGTAAATTACAATAAATAAAATGAACTGAATAAGAAAGAAAAAGCCAGCGAGTTAAGAAATGCTATTGCTATATTTCTCATTTTATAAATTTTATGAATTTCATTGTGATACAAATATGACTTCTCTCTTTACAGTGACAAAAATGGTTTAGGGCAGATTTCTGCTGCTATGGTGGGTTGTGGGGTAAGACTCTCTTTCTCCAGAAATCACAGGTGCGTTGCAGGTGTGACAAAGAATGTAAAGGAATTTGTAAACAATGAACAAAATGAAGCACTTACAGCTAAATTCGACTAATTTAATTCAACCATTTGTTTACACTGTCAATAGCATTGTTTTGTATGTACTGTAGAGGCTATATGTAAACATTATATTTCTATATAGAGATTTTGTTAACTAAAGAGAAAGCTCTACCTCTGTATATTTTATTGCTGTATTTAATCAGCATCAACAACTGGAAGTCTTTCATCTGTGATGAGGCTCTGTTTGGCTATTTCACATCAATAGCTCTTTTAATTATAGAAGACAAGAATTAAGCATTAAATTTGTTCATATTTTCTACTTTGGAAACACAGCCTCTATTGTAAACAACAAGTGCTGCCCATACAATCTTTTAGTGCAACGCTAATGGTTCACAAGTATCAGTGAAGTATCAGTCATCATCATGTCCTGTCAGTTACTTTTTGAGAAGATGTATTATGCATTATAGGAGTTAAATGAACAGGGAGATTATAAGATCTGCTCATTAAAACATTTAATGATGCATGAACTGACTATTTGCATCTGTTCACTACAACAATATGGTTGCTCTTATCACTTGCAGATTTGAAAGACACACCAACAGGCAAACACACACACACACACACACAGACATGGAGTATTGATAAACTCGGGCAGCTATAGATCATTAACACACTTTATGATGTCTGGCTTGTCTCTTGAGCACATTAGCTTTCATTTATTTCACTCAAAGTTGTATATGTTGTGAGGCCCGTGGTCTTTCGTCAGCCTCCAGAAAGCGTCTCTTACATATTAATCATCAATCTTGAATTAGCTGCTTGTGTTGCGTATAAAAAGAAGAGATTTTTTTTAATGAGTGCAGGCGTGCAGGCCTTCATAAAAGAGACATCTTTCAGTTCGGCCATTAAATAATTAAAAGCGTATGATCATAAACCAGATAAGCTGATTTAAGCTACCTAAATCAACAGCGAGTTTAGCCGACATGTAGCCCTTAGCAAGCATGAAATTAGTTGCCTTGAAAAAAATTGCTGAAGTTAATATTGCATGTTTTAATTAGCCTGTGGATGAACTATGTTTTAAATTAATTTGTTTAATTAATTTACAATGAGTTTAACATCTTATCAAATGTACTGTAATTGACATTTTTAAGTGAAACAAATGGCTGTTTTTGGAGCTTGACAGCTGTGCTCACTATATAAGCTGATGTTATATGAAAATGTTGTATGAAAATGCAAAGATTCTTTAACATTTCTTCGTTTGTGCAAAGATTCTTTAACATTTCTTCGTATGGGAAAAAAAAACATTTCACACTAGAATGCAATACAGATTTTGGATTGTCTATCGATAACTGAGGTAGAAACATAAAATTGTTTAAAACTTGCAAGTTATCAGCTTAAAGAATTTTATTGATCTTTACATCAGGTGTGTATTTGGTGCTGCTCTACAGCACAGTTCTGAGGTTTACTATTGGTTGCCTACGATCATCAAATCAGAGCATGTTGGAGTGACAACATCAAGAGTCACTGATAGTAAGAAAATTGTTTAAGCTACATATCTGAAAAATGTCGTATTATGCTGAATGTCAATATGCTGAATAGTTGCATATTGATCAGTCATATTTTTATGTTTACCAACATGACGCAAATATGCAAAGAACACGATTTCCACTTGACTTGGTTCTTAGGACAAAATGTTTTATGCTGTCTCCCTTTGTAAGTAGCTTTGGATAAAAGCGTCTGCTAAATGAATAAATATAAATGTAAAGAGGAATGGAAGCTTGAAAATCACAGTTTTAGACTAAAACAAAATCAAACTGTGCAGCACCATATTTTCCCAGCGATAGTCTGAGTGTTAAAAAAGGACAAATTTGCTAAAAGTCTTAGTCACATCCTTTGCAAACTGTCTTCACCCTGAGCTGTGTGAAACGAGGTCAAACCGCAGATATTACTCTGGGGAAGGTTAAGAGTTTGATGCGTTTTGATGTCAGGACTGACAGGCCGGAGGGAGACAAGAGGACATTATCTGTAATCTGTTGTTATAAAGGCATCAAACAGAGACAGTGAAAGCTTTTGGAATGACCTACACATGACAAATGGCTGCTGAATATGACAGACAGAGACCTTTCCAGCCAACCTGATGTGCAGTGAACGGTTCAGGTTAAAATGAAAGGTCCAAAATGAGCGTCCGGTTGCTGCCTGTCCATTATTCTGAGTCTGGTGGTTTGTTAGGCAGTTTGAGAATGTTACATATAATATTTTCAATATGGAGTTTAAGCCTAATGCTCCTATCTAAAATGAAGCCCTATACTGAGTCATTCAGTACTGTTAATAGTTGTGATGGAAGTGTGTGTGTGTGTGTGTGTGTGCTTTCCTTTGTCTGAAACATTATTTTAGCTCTGCCCTTATTCACCTCAAAAACATTTGACTGTTCAGAGGGTTTAATTTAATAACCATGCAATGGCAAAGAAGATAAGCAGAATAGATACACCAAAAATATATCTTGTGGGTTTCTGAAATTTGCAAGAGACTAATTTATTTTTTGCATAAAATTGTCCCCTTTATACCAACCATCTGGGCCAAGAACCTAAAAATTATGCTTCTTACAAAAGTTTTATTCAAAAATAGAATAAGTACAGGTGGTCTGATACATGTCGTGAATGCCAAACAAGTAGCATTTGTGTGAAATGCATTTTGAAAATGGTAAATTTTCTTTTCACACAAACGCTGCTATTTTGGCAGTCGCTCACAGCATACATCAGACTACCTGTACACGTGGGGTTTGTAGTGACAAAGGCTTCCAGGCATGTGAACCTGTGCATCACATCGCATTGTATTTAAAAACATGAGAACAGTCTAGCTGCAAACTCTTCTTATTACACGCATTTGTTTTAAAGAGACCAGTGATTTGAAATGCACCCATTGTATCCTACAAATTTGTATCAATTTACGATTAATGTCATGCCCACGTGACTAAGAAAATAACAGCTGTTTATTTATGTGGGAAAAAAGCCTCTTTGTTATGAATAAGACTGAATTGATATTGCTGACATGCAGCCCTGATCGCACATGCTCGGTGAGTCGATCCCGACCTCCATCATCAGACATGCTTCACTAGATTTAGATTATGTTCAGTGAGAGCCAGATAGCATGTCATTTTTTATGGTTCTTTTATCATACCACCAGCCATTAAAAAACAGATAATTGCCTTGAAGTTTCTGACTAGTAACTCAAAAGAGAAAATTGAGTCTTTGAGTGAGGATTGTGGATGAGTAAAATTGACCCAGCAGTCTTATTGTATTGGGGAAGAACATTAAAGGTACATTTTACAGTGTTTAATTACACATTCCCCATAACAATTAGCACCCAGAGGAAAAATATCCTTTGCTCAGGTTTGTATTCCAAAGCTTAGGATGGTTTTACTAAGGAAACAGGTTTATATGCTTGTTGTCAAATTCTTTAGGAAAACTAAAACTAGACACAAATAAGTGAACTGTTGAGTTACAGTTAGAATACAGAGCAACATTAATTTGTATGGTATCGCTAATTTCTTGCAATAATCTGATTATAAATGTTTGAGTTACTGAAATCTCTAGAGGAGACACGTGAGATTACTAAAGTAAATCTCACTAAAGTATCCAGGAGATGTTCAAGAGATGTCGGCAAAAGTCTCCCTTTGCTGTCCCTTTAATCTCATTGTTTTCTGAGTAATAGTTTTCCTCACAGATAAATGTCACTGGTACAACAAGCATTGCCAATTTGTAATTGTAAAGGAAAAATCTTACTATGTAAAAATACTCTGGGCAAAATTGGCTATAAATAAGCAAATTAACTCCTGGTGAGAATTCAGTCTGAATCAATAAACGCTTAACAGAAAATTCAATTCCTCCTTAATCTGAAATAAACTAAATCCCTCATTGGTTTGGATGTTTTACACTTTATTAAATAAATCTCATTTGAACAGTACGTGAAAAAGGCATTTCCAGTTAACTGTTGAAAATGCAATACTACAGCTGACTGGACCCAAACCCCCACTATCAGGTATTTAATATTAATGTTGCACAGCCATAAACTGTACTTACATCAAAGAACAGATCACCTTTCTGCCTGTACCCTTCAAAATCAAACACCAGGGAACAATGAGATTGCGTTTATTTACAAGTAATGCACAGTAACATCACATGCTGTGAGATAATTAAAGCTACAGCTTCAAAACTCTGCGGTGTTCTTATGTTTACACTTGATAATCCATTTGTGAGTCATTTTTTAAGACAAACTCACAGTGTCTACGCAATGGATGCTTCACCCTTCCATTTCAAACCTCGCCCTGCCAAAACTCGTATCAAAGAAACAAAGGAATAAAAAGTAACCTAGTTCAGTCCCACGGCACATCAAACACACATCAGAATCAATGAGCGAAGACGTGCTGCGCGTCTGCCAAGAAACACAAGTGTTTTAACTCTGGAGACTCCTGTTGGTCCTGTGAAGCAGTCTGTTTCCTCTCACCGCAAGTAAACCTGAACGCTTTCCTTGCGAAACGCTCTCTTGTGAGCTCAGTGAAGTGGCCCAAGGGCGAGACTGTTTTGGGAGAGATGAATTGAATGTTAAAAGCTGTACTTAAACTCTCTCTTTAATTAATTCTGGGAGTAATTATGAAAAGCCCAGTGTGGGTTTCACTTTAAAGAGATTCAAGTTATCTGGGTTTAGACCCACTTACAAAAGGGGGAGAGGGGGGACTCGCTTTATATTTTACAACATCAGTCTATGATGCTTTGATTGGATAATGGGTCTCACTGTGAACTATTATTGCATTCATTATTGTTGCCAAAATTAATCCCACTGATAATAACCATGAAATTGATATAAGATATCAGATAAAGCTTCTAAAAGATTCTTTGCTTTAATGGCTTCTCAGATGTGTGCTCTTGTTCCACTGCATCTTCTGAAGTTTTTTAAGACCCAAAGGCATTGTGGAGATGCAACTTTGGTTTTCAGCTTCTGGTTTTTAAGAAGCCACATTTCTTATTTTTTGTCACTGCAACCCAAAGTATGCTCTTGCCTCCTTTTAGCCTGTCATACGAGATGGTCCTCTCCAAAAGTTGAATTTCTGTTTGTAATTTTGCCCTGTCATATAGAAATGACAACGCAGTTTCAAATGTCTTCAGCATTGCAGCACTTACTGTAAAAAACGTTGTCTGTCCCATATTCAACATCTTCCCCTGTAATTTTCCCAACAAGTGCCACTTTAATCTGCATTATTTCTATATTTGGGAAAATTGATTGAAATGCTGCTTTACAAATAACGAATTGCAGGCCCTCCCTTTGTTTTGCTCAGAAGCGATTGGGCACGCATGCACACCCAAACACTGCAGAGCTGTGCTTTCTGAAACTTATCTACCATTCTCTGTTTTTGAAGGATGTCACGCCTCAGCAGTGCATTGTGGGAGGCCAATCAGACTTGCCGTGCCAGGGTTGCCACCCCTGGTCTTACTAATCCCCTCGAACAGATCCATCTAAAGAGCAGGTAAACAAAAGACCTTGAATGCGTGAGATTAATTTGGGAATTACACGGATCAGCAGGTACAGACTTTCCCACAGAGCCTGAGAAAGCAAGGGACAGATTTCAGTCAGTTTGGATGTCTAGGTTTATAGACCAAAATGGTTTAATTACAGTAGAGCTCTCATGTTGCTAACATTTTTTTATTTACTGTACATTTACAATCTGAAGCTATATCTCTATGAAGGTATTAATCATGAAATTCTGTTGTTCTGTTGGGTCTCCTCTGTTTGGGTCTTAAATATGGTATCATCTACGTATTGGTTCAGATAGATGGTTTATGCCATTTATAATGGATGATGCAACAGAAAAGAGATCAAACCTGCACAGGACCCCACAACTGAATGAATAGATAGATTAAGCGTATACATGAAGATGTACAAGGGAAGAGATTGACTTTTTTGAACTGTGCAGTTTATATAAAATAAGTCAGCATACTGGACATCAAAGCTTACAAAAACACAAATCAATACCTACTCTTTTATTGTTAAGTTGGGGTCATCAGAACACATCACTTATAGGCCAATATTGGGCAGACTAACCCAGAATTATTTATAGACAAGAGAGCTAAAAGCTTCAAAAACACTTGTCTTGGTTCAAACAGTCAATAGATCAAGCAGGAACAGCAGTTGGAGATGGGGCAAGTCAATACATTTTATACCAACTGTTACAATACAATATATACTGTCCAGTTAAATAAAGGATGCATACATTATATATCAGACACAAAATGGTTAATTTTTAAGGACATTGTTCAATACACAAAAATGCTACATTTAAAAATGCTATAAAATCCTACAACTAGTGACAACTGCTTCATTTGCATTTATGCAATAGATGTAAAATGGATGCTTTTATCCTAAGTGAATTACTGCATATTCAATACATTAGTTGCTATACAAATTATAAGATTTTGGGCTTATATGTAAAACCTCTAAATTAATACAGTATCGTTTTCCTTTTGTCACCATTTATAGAACAAACACAATTCAAGTCATGTGATCTGTGACTATTCAACACAGTGCCAGAATTAACTGAATGATCAAGCCAATAAGAGTCTTTCAATTGGATTTTTCTTACTGCTCGCTGCATACAGGGTCCTTACTAACAGTCTGGCTGTTTGCTTTGTCTTCAGCTTGTGCCTTGTTCTGTTTGCCTTACTAATGAATCTGGACTTAATTGGAGATGTAGATAACAGAACATGGAATGCACTCTGGTCCCCTGAAAATACTCGGTCAATAGAAATTACAAAAGTGAGCTAAGTCCATTATATTAAATGTCAGCCATTTTCCATCTGTGAACACCATCTCATTTTTTTAAAGGTCAGTTAGGACCTTTAGACTCAGGTGTTCAGTCTCGCTCCTGAAGATCTATGTTCCTGCACAGTTTGTGTAATACAATTACATGAACAAAAAGAATCAACACAGCATCACACACAAGTTTCAAACATGCTTGTCTGTAATTTTCAAGTGAAAAATCACAGATCTCTCAAATATTTCTCCTAGACAGCACTAAGATTAAATGGAAAGCAAAAGGAGATGTTTGCTAAGGTCTTCTGTGCCTCAGATACTTCTCCTAAGAAAAAGACCCATAAATCTCACAAATGTCTCTAAAGTTTTAGAAATAGTTCATTATGAACTTAAACTTGCCAGTTTGAGTTCATTTATTTATCAAGATCCAGATTATTTTAGCTATAATCTACATAAATGTTACTTATAATATATTTTTTTACAATTGTCTCATTTGTTTATTATTTTTCTTATAAATGATTTTAGAAGAAACATCTGGGACAATTAAATGAAACACAACTGATATCTCCATCAATTCTCCTGAGCTATGAAAGAGCAATCTCTGAGAAATAAAATTTTCCTCTGGGTCTGGCTGTGTTCAAAACATCCTGTGCTCTATTTATCACAGTGTGATTTTGTTGTTGTCTTTTATGGTAAAATGCTTGTGATATTCTTCGTTTGTACATTAAGTCGCTTTTGGTAAAAGTGTCATCAGAAGGCATCAAGGCACATTCAAATCAATGTTTGCATTACATCCTGTCTGCTAAGACACCATCATTATGCCAGCATTTCTTCATTGCTACCTAAACCTGCCTTGATACTCCCTGTTAAGTCAGTGACCATCTGGGCATCAGTTTTGAACACAGCCCCTGGCTGGCTTGTTCATGTTGTTTCAGGTAGATCTCTACAGGAAGGTGAGATATTAACAATGGAAACAATGTAAAGCAAAAACAGATTTTTTTCTATTTTTCTCTCTTTCTTCTCAAGGGGAACAACTTAACATCAGAGTTTTCATCTTCAAAAGAGCTTCTAAAGATGACTCTGAAGTGAACACACAACATTTTTATGCATATATTATGGAAATTAAAAATCTGTGCATGCTACATTTAAAAACAGTGTTTTATTGTTAATTTATCAGCAGTTAATGCCCTTAAGATATTTGGGATATTTTAGGGTTATACAAAGGATTTAAGAAAATGAAACAGAAGATGAAAATAGAGGATACATACAACTGAGTCAGCTCTACTTTCATGCCTGGAACAATGGACTTGTTCTAAAACACTTTTCTCCACTTAAATTTGATGGAAACAAAGTCTCAGGCAGACATACTAGTGTCTGAAGTCAGATAAGTGAAAATTAAATCAAAGAGACTGCGATCAGCACACTTTTATGATGTAACGGTTTGTAAGACTGACATGTTGGGAAAACAAACATTTTCCTTTCATGTGTACAAGTGTTGTACTGCCAGTGTGAAAGACACATTTGCAGTAGCATTGCACACTTTCCTAATGTATTGCAGCTGGTGCTTTTCAATGTGTAAACTTGTTGCTTTTAAGGCAGAAACAGGAAACCAAGAATTTAAAGGCTCCTTGAAGTCTCTAGATGTGTTTTGTGCGTGTTGGCTTTTCCTTTGTTTGAAAATAGCCAATAGGATTTGGTTTACCTCACAGACGTGAGCCTTGATTTACTTCTTGCTGTTGCTTGTCAAAAGCAGGAAATGTTGGGGGGGGTCATTTTGATTGATTTGGCAACAATCTATAGTCGTTTCTGCGAGTCAAAGTTATCTATTAATTTGCCATGAAAAAAGCCAAAAAGAAATCTCACCATGTATAGTTGCACAATATTCCCTCTTGAAAGCAGCACAATTTCTCAAGAATTTTGCTCATCTGCATTATTGATATTCAGATGTATACTTTTGTAATCAATACCCCTGTGCACAATTAAACTACCAAGAGGTACAATGTCTTTATTTACTTCCCAGCAGAGATCCAGACGATCCTTTTTAATGCATAATAGAAGGAAGGGTAACAGAGGAAAAATCCTGTTTGGGACTTCAGGGTTGTCTTTCTAGAAGTCTGGACTATTTTAATAGTAATAAAATGTCACTAGGCTAATTAATAACTCCATTCACACCAGAACTGATCAGTTGTTTTATTAAGAAAATAATTTAGGGATAAAATTGATCTCTAAATAATTTCCCCAATTAGAACACTGTTTATTTGAATACCAATGCTAAATGTAGAGGAGCCACATTAACCTGTTACAAACGTGAAATAGTTGAACATAATCTGCTGCATTTTTAGTTTCTGTAGTGTTGCAGTGAAAGTATCCATCAGTTTAGCTAGTCGCTGTGTCTACACTACTGTTAAAATAAGCATTTGCTGCTCACTGTACACACTGTACGTGTCTTGAGCATGAGAGAAACATCACACACAGAGCGTAAAGGAGTTAAATGAAGCACATTTTATCCGGGATCAAAACAGAGGACATAGCGCTGAAAGATCATTACCATGAATGTCCCTGCATGGGTGCATGTACTGCGTATCCCTTGTTGACATACCGCTTATTTTAAACTGTAGAAATGGTCAAATGTTTTTAAATGCTTTATCATGCCTCCGAAAGGAACGGAGCTGAAATCCGGATCCGGACTGCGGTCCACTAATCAGTGACACCAGCTCTAGGGCTTAAATGCAGTGCTCAAATACTTGAAAGGCAAGTTTTAAGCTTTAGATGTTTGTTGTATTAAAAGACCTGGTAATGTGTCCTCAGAGCTACTGTGTTATAAATGATAACATATACATTGCAGACGCTTTTATGCAAAACTGCTTACAGTGTATCAAACCCACAACTTTTGTGCTGCTAACACAATGCTCTACCAATTGAGCTACAGGAACACCATGCATGTTAGAGGTAAATGTGAGGTGATCTAGAAGAAACAGGTGTAAATGCAGTATCAGAAATTCATTTAATAAGATCCAGGTCTTTTAAATAGGACTTGTTTCCAAACCTAGTAGACTGCCTTGCTGTCTGTCACTTATAAGGTTCCATCTTGGGCTACGATGCTGACTTAGAAGACAGCTGCCTACAGTCTCATTATTTTTGATGAGACTGGACTGCGAATTCAGACAGTGTTAAAGAAAAATCAAAAGATGACATGTTTGGCAGATATTTCTATTCCCTCTCCCTAAATATTTGTCCATTTCATGCCAAACTTACTGATCCATAACAACAGTACCGTTTATTTGATCTTTGCAGATCCTGTTTCCCTAAATCTTTCCCTTTTTGCAGAGAAGAGAAGCTCAATCTATCCAATATTAACCTCCCTGATTTCCAGAGAGTCTGTCAGGATTGTCATATCCATAAATATTGCCAGAGCTTTCTAATATGTCTATTTATTTCCTCCTGTAGGCAGTTTGAGGCAGGACCGCTGACACAGGCCCTTCAAAGTTTTGCTTTAATGTGAGAGAAAACAACAATTTAAACAGAACGCCCATGGAGAAGACATTTTAAAAATACTGAAAGATTTTGATAATTATGCTGCAAAATGGCCCCTAGAGACAAACATTCAATTATTCAATGTGGTGGTGAAGACTGTTATAATATGGTTAGACAACAACAAAACTTCCTTTTAAAGGGCAGACTTGGCATAATGAAAGGATTTTACCCAAAGATTCATTTACTATTTTAATTTATAAACTTGCATATATTATTCATTATACACTTTATATTGCCAGTTCAAATACATTTTTTTTAGGAAAACACAAAGGAATTATTTGTAAAGATTCTATAAAAACTTCTCTACCAAACTATTATATATAGTTCCTCAAAATAGTATTGAATAGCGTTAGCAAAATTTATAATTCAATGTTATTTTTATAGTGTTTTTCTTTGTATATTTTTCCAAATCTCTCATGCTGTAAAGCTACTGTGATGTGTCCCACTTACTATCAGCACATCCATTTAGCTTGACACATTAATGGCTCTTTGAGGCTACCACACACGCATGCTGATAAACCTAAAACAGTTATTTTTTTAAAGCTCCTTTACACGCAGCCCTTTTCAACCAATGACCAGGTGAAGGACTCACACTGAAGCCTTGAATTCTCTAAAGGTCTAACTGACATCCCTAATGGCCTAATTTCTTTGCACCAGTCGTATCATACAGCCTGCCTGCAGTGTTCGATTAACATGCTTCACACTCACTCACGATCTCACGCAGACACTTCAAGTGAGAACAAGGAAGTTTAAGGAATGGGTTCAAAGAAAGCAACACAAATGGAAAAATGCCCTTAAAGTACACTAGGGGACACTGAGAATAAAGACCCAGTATGAAAATGATAATTAGAGTTTGTGATAAGGATAATATATTAAGTGTAGCCTTCACTTTCTTTTTTCTTGGGCTGCTCAATATTGAAAAAATGTGACATGCAGCAACTTGCTAAATAAAAGAATATGCGATTTGCAATTTGATAATGCTTTACATTTGTAAAACTGATTTAAATTATATTAAATATATTAAAAAGCTGAAAATTATATAACATTATTTTTTGGAAAAAGAAAACATTACTACAACTTGTGATAGTAGTCTCTGCTATCTGCATAAACTTAAAACTGACTAGACATAACTTTCTGAAGTTTTAAAATTTATCAGTTTGTGATGCAATTAATAATTCAATATATTGTGCAGCCTTACTTTTCCCAAATAGTTAAGGGTTTTTTTAACTATACAGATGTCAAAGTTTTAAAGCACATCATTGTCAGCAGATTTACTTAGTGGTTTGGCATGTCTTTTTCTTCTGTTGTAGGATTTATCTAAAGCATTGAGACAGCCAGATGAGTAGTCTCTGCTTCAGACGACACGCCTACAGACCGCCCACATTCTGCCCACTGACTGTCTGATGGGTACTGCACACAAAACTGGGCAACACTTTTAAGATCTGGCAAGCTCTTATCTGATTGACTGGCTTTATGTACTGTAATGTGTGAGTCAGGGGACAGTCTATTCCTGTCTTAAGCAGGCTGTTCTTGCTAAGCAAGAGTAATAGCTAAGTGCTTTCAGAATAAGTATCAAAGTCTATAAATACAGCATCTAAAAAAACACAAATGTGGGTGTTTAATGTGCACAGTGACAGGTGCTATTTAGACACTAGTTGTAATTTAAAATCATTTACACAAATTGTACACATTGTCATTTTCTCTTAAATAGTGTGGGTGTATTTTGACTTTGTGACTCACAATTAAACGCAACAACTATGCAAAATGCGCTTCCATGTTTACTTTTTAAACACTTTACTCAGTTTACTCACTTTACTGTGCATTTTGATTAACTGTTCAATGACAGCCAAGGTATCTATATTGGAAATATAGAGAGGGATAATCCCGACAATTGAATGAATACCAATAACCCAAAACTATGTAAACATCTAATAGAACTGAAAAATTAATTTACATAAAGGTGTGCTTGACAGATAATCAATCTAGTGTAATGAGGACTAATCTTCACACATGTCCAGACATCATGTCATGAAGAAATGCAGAGGAGGTACCAAAAAGAGAAGGAGAAATGGAGAGATGAGCTGGAGAGAGTAAGTGTGATATTGTACAGTACAGTGAGAGACAGACGCAGTGATACTGTCAGAAAATGAGGTCTTATAATATGTATGAACAGTCAGGGTGGAGAGTGAGGTCGAGAGAGACAGAGAGAGATAGGGAGAGAGAAAGAGAGCTGTGGAATGAATGCAGGAGTATTCAAGAGGTACAAGTGAGATGGTGAGAGTACGTGAGTTCAGCTATGAGCAGGGATTCATTAAAAATGAAGCAGGATCTTCTCTCTGTTGCTGCTCTCTGAGGTGCAGGTGGAGGGCCGGGTTGCGCCGGAGATGCACCAGAGAAATGAGGGGACAAGAGTAGCACACAACTCAACAACGATTGTGAACCAGGGTTTTATGACAAAGGGCTCTGTTGTAAAACCTGGGGAGCTGCCTACCTGGACAGCATTTTTAGGTTATTTCAAAAGGTTAGCAAAGGCTTCTGCTGCCTTCTAAAATTGTAAATTGTTGTAAATTCAAAGTTAGCACTGTAGATAAGGCAAGTCCATAATGTACTGAGGGAATGTTCAGGAAAGATGTGAGGAAAATTTTGACCATAAAAATGTTTTATGCAATACTGATTTAAAAATGGACAAATGTAATCAACATTTGTTGGCATTATGTATAATTATTGGAATATTGCATTACTATCTTAGGATTTATAACAACCCAGAGCTTCAGAAGTAGAGAACCAGCTCAACTCAAAGTCTGCCAAGCGTGTCCCTGCTACACACCCAGAATACACATTAGACTGATGACAAACTCTGTTAGCTGCCAAACCAGATGTCACTTAGACCTCGTTTACACCAACTATTTACATCCATCTCGGGTGATGAGATCACAGGTGGGCAGCCCTCAAACAGGTTAAAATGGGTCCAAAATGTTTTGCAATATAATCACTCAAACCACATTTAGTGGTAAGAAATCTAATGCCCTAATACACTATGACATTCGCTGTATATATGTATGTTATATACCAACACAATGTCATGAAGCCAGACCTTCAGACTGATAAATAAAAGCTGCTGATAACAGCTTTCATTGGCCAAGCACCACCCACAATTTTACCTGACTGACATGTGAAGCAACCAAACACATTTTTTCAACATTATTGAACTCGAAACATGTATCTCCTGGAAATCCTCTAGAAATCAACTAATTAGATGATGACTTTGAAACTCCTAAAGTAAAGTGTTTTCAGTTTTTGTGTCTTATGCATTAGATGTTTAGCCAATGGTCTGTGTATGTGGCATCTGCAGCTGTGACTAACCAAAACATTTTGCAGTATAGATTACTTAATTATATAA
This sequence comes from Ambastaia sidthimunki, assembly GCA_036877625.1. Taxonomy (NCBI): domain Eukaryota; kingdom Metazoa; phylum Chordata; class Actinopteri; order Cypriniformes; family Botiidae; genus Ambastaia; species Ambastaia sidthimunki. The sequence goes on along the minus strand of JAZGTK010002522.1, from coordinate 10,166 downwards.
CAAATGAAGTGCAGGCCAAGTATGGTGACCCATACTCAGAATTTGACATCAGCATTTAACCCATCCATTTAGCACACACACACTGGAATAGTGAGTTGTGATCACACTCACTGGAAACCATGAACATAAACCCAGAGCAGAGGGCAACACTGTGGTGCCTGAAAAGCGACTGGGGGTAAGGTGCCTTGCCCAAAGGCACCCCAGTTGTTTCCTGCTGATATTGGGAATCGAACCAGCAACCTTCTGGTTACCAGTCGAACTCTCTTCTCAAAAAACCACATTTGCTCCCTATCTAACTAACAGCTGAAAAATTTTGCATTCATGCTGATGATTTTATGAAGCTTTCATATGTCTGACATCAACATGCAGTGACACAGATATTATGAACATTATCCAGTAATTCCAACTTACTGAAGCGAGTGCCTCAGGTGTGTTTCTTTTGGGTCAAAACAAAAATGTTTTTTGGGTTTCTGGGCTCACATGTGCTAGCGGCTGCCTTCTGGAGAGCGTCGGGGGTTGAGGTTTCACAGAACTCTGTTTGAGTTAGTTAGAATGTCATATTAATGGCTGAAATAGGAGGTTTATTTCCTGTTGCTCTCAAGCAAAGAATTCCATTGTTATGGGTGATGGAGAGAGAAAAGAACAGATGCATAAGCATTACCATTTGAAAGGAGCCCGGAAAGGGACTGAATGAAACACTGACACTGGTGTCAAACAGTTGCATCAATTCAGGACATTATGCAGCGACATTTCATTAATCTTCTCTCATTTGTCTTCTTAAGAGAGCTGCTGTATCAGGGAGATTTTAACACACAGCTCAGCTGTTGTATAGGCCTGTTTTTGTCCTGTGTCAGGTCAAAGCGTCTTAAAATTTACCTCTTAAAACAGAAGAGGCTTTGCCAGTCTTTGTGATTCAATGTCACGTTGCCCTTGCTCACAAGCAAATTTTAGAGTCTCCCTCACAATAACAAATTATTCAAATCTGTCCTCTTTCAACCTCCTGCCATCTCTCTCTTTTTACACGGTGTCATGCGTTTCTGGCAACCGTCTCCAGCAAAAACAGACCAGCTTTGAGTGAATGGTAAATCTGTCAACTGGTTTTTAACTCAAAAAGCACCCTTATCCATTCCAGATATGGAATATCTTGAATCGTTCTAAAGCAACACATGTCTGTGGTTCTTACTCCAGACTCATGTCAGCGTGGGCGTGTCTGTTCATTTTAGAGCAACCTGATGGGCACCCACAGGAGATTATGTTTTGTTCTCCAGTGGTTGGCGGCAAACGTGCAGTAATTAATGCTAAGATCACTGTAATGTGAACTTAATGCATGATCATTGCATGTTCTTCATAATTAAATGTTTGTATGTTTGTCTTCATAATCATTTTTATCGTATTATTAGGTTGCTATGTTTTTAAAGCTGGATGGAGTTTTAATGTAACTAGAGACAGAGAAAGGTTTAGCATCATCAATCGTTCAACTGGCAGCAGAACGTTGCCATCTTTGATTTTAGACACTGTTCAAAGCCACCAAAGATACATAAATGATCAGTCACTGGTAAAACATTGACTATAATATTTATGTTTTATATGTTGCTAGCAAAACAAATTAATTTTACTATTTTTTTAATGTCCATCAATGGGAAACATCTTTTGCCCACACAATGTGTATTTATGGTATGTACCAGCAACCATTCATTGTTTTATGTTAAATATTCAGTCTCACTCCAAAACATATCCACTAACAAGAAAAATGTGTTACAGATATGTTCTTTTGATATGTTCTTTTATGACTTTAAAGATTTAAAGAATGTCCTCTTTAAGGCTCTGTATTCTTCCATAAACAAAATTCTGTTGTTAACACTGTCTTTCATTGGCTCTTCTAACTCTAGAAATGCTTAGAAGCTATTTACCAGATGTTTTGTAAAGAATGAAATGGCACAGAATAGTTTCTCTCCAGAATGTGACACTGTATTGTGTGGAAAATAATGACATGAAAAATGAGCGAGAAACTCCCGCTTGTAAAAGCTCCCTGCCCATCTTCAATATATGGAGTGCAATCTGTGCACAGGGCCCCTGGTGTCTGTTAATTTCCACACACTCAGACCTCTGCTGCTAATCAGGTTCCAATCTAAACAAACAATGGCGTGATAAAGATGTTTGGTTCAGTGCAATTAAACTTTTATAACCAATCAGATTTAAGGGCTGTTGCCATGCACGGGAGGCTGGTTCCCACATGTGTGCGATGGATTTGCCATTAAACCCAGCACTTCTGTTTACTGCATCAAAAACATTTTACAATATGTTTAATAATTTACCAGAGGTCTACAAAAGAGTGCAATAAAGTTTGAGGAACTAGGCCATATGGGTGAGAAACTCACATGGTGGAGGAGCTACAAAATCCACAGTTCTGATAAACAGGACGAGGTGTATAAAATATGAATATTTATTAAACACACACACACACACATGGTGCTTTTCTCAAGAGCTGAAGAGTTCTGACTCTTAATCTTACATAAGATTACTTGCTTGCATGAAAAAATGATGCAATATTTGGTGAAAAATTAATCATGCTGAAGTTTATGAAATGCTGTAAGTTTTTTTTTTTTGGTCCAGTTTGAAGTCAAGGCAGCCACAAATTTATATGATCACCTAAATTCTACCCACCCCTCTTTTGTTGCCGTCTGTTCATGACTATACATGTTTAAAAATAAATACTACTGTCCTGCTAACTGTATAATGAACAGTAGATACTGTATGTATATATATACATAATTTGTGTATTAACAGTAATGTTTAAATGTGCATATAGCATAAATGCAAATGATCTTGCAGAAATTCTTATTCACCAGCCAACTTTAGAACATTGAACTTTGGCTCGATTCTTTAACTGCTCATATCTTCTCTGCTCCATGAGCCCAAAAGCTTTATTTGCATGGCATAGTTCCACAAACTACTGCTCACACAAACCCCCTCTAAAATCCTCAACATTTTGTCTGAACTGTAGCTTCTGTGCTATATTACCCTAGAACTGGCAGTGGTTCAAAATGATGCAACAGCCACCCTACGGTATTGTATGGAACAGTATGTCCGTGTGCTCAGTCTAACCTGACATTAAACTGGCCATTTAATTATTCACACTCTAATGGCACAACAGCTCTTGGGACTGCTAAACATAGTTGTTCATCTGGGGTCAGATTAACAAGGGCAACCAGACCCAGGCTTGATGGAAAAATTCAAGACTGCCCCTGTGTGGGCAAGAGTGTGATTCTGCACTGGAACACCTCATGAGAGAACCTGACTGCTGAGGTTTGGTTTGACTGGAGGTAAAGTAACCCAAGAGAGACCTGATAAAATTAGACCCAAGTCCAACAACAATGTTTTTCAAACCTGAATGAACCCAAATGTAAACAGCATCAACATGTGTGTAGCCTGCAGCTTTGCATGCACTAGTCAGGTCCAGACTGATTATCAGGAACACCCAGAGAAATCCCTGTGTCCAGGAGACTGATTTACAGCCTCTAGTTGACACCACAGACTTGATTTACTTAGATTTGTTAAATATATTCATGAGTGCAGGATGAGTCATCAACATTTTTGGTCTGTTTTCACAGAACAAAGAGACCTAAACGATTTAGAAGTGCACTAACATCACTAGAGGTGGCTTCAAGGTTAGACAGCAGGCATGGTCTAAAAGCTGCAAATCTATAATTCAGTAATGAGTAATTTTATGGTTCCATGGTTCATCTTTAAGGTGCAACACAAAACTTTAAGTCTGCAATATTACTTAGGAACTAGAATGGATACAGGCAACAGGGTTTGTCAATATTTTCCCAAAACCTATTATTAGGTGCAAATATTAGTTCCTTTCTCTTTTACTGCCTGACCAAAACTAAATCAATCATTAAAAACACACACAAATACAAGATGTTTGAGGCAGCACAGACATAAGATGGCATGCTAGCCTCATCTCCTTTCAAAGCAAAAGGTCGGGTTGTTTCCTTTCCTCTTCACGAACACAGATTCACAGATGACCTTTTGCTAATGCACCTGGGAGAGTGTCTTTGCGCAATGACCCAGTGTGGTCTTTTCGTGCACTCAAACATATGTCATCCAAAAGCTATCAGCAGAATTGCTGTTTAATTTGCTTTTGTTTCTGCGTCTGTTTTTCTTTCTGTCTTCTATTCACACATCTTCCCGACAAGTTCTAAAAACAGCCAGGAAATCTGTCAATCACTTGGCTTACTAAAGATCCACTCACACAGTGAAGATACAAATCAGGACATCCCGCATGATACCTGAGAGCTGAGGTTAGCCCGGGTTCACGACCAGATATGTAATGCTGTTTGTGAAAGAACACAAAGCCTACAGTATCTCTTCAGCACAACACAACAACTGCTCTGGGTTCCTGTGCACTGGCTCCGGATAGACTTTGTTGTACAGATAAATTTGATACATAACACAGAGGGAAATGTAATACAACAGTTTCTGTGCACACTGTTGAATATCCATTCATGAAGGTTGTAAGTCTTCACAAGCACATCAGAGCTACAATAGACCTGGCGGAAATGCAGACTCACTATGATAAATTTGGCAGCTACACAGAATTCAGACAGAACACTATCTCAGCACTTTATATTTGACAGTCCTGTGAATTAAACATCAGAGGGATATTGGTGTGTCGTCACAGGTCTCCATTCACAAAAGAGAGTTAAAATAGCTTTTAAAATCAGGCTAAATAAAAAATAAAAAAGGCAAACGGACTCTTGGGATGAAGCTACGCATGAATGAGTGCTGTTATTTGTGGAAAAACCTAAGAATAAAACACAGGAAAAAAGGATTTAATGGATTTTTTTATACTACCACTAAGTGCAGGTTCAAAATAATAACAGCTGAAGTTATAGAGCTTTTGGTAAGTGTTTTAGATACTGGTGACCCCATCAGTTCCTGTAGCACCAGTTGCATGTAGCTGGAGTTTTAAAGGGTCTTACCGAAAAGTGTCCAAAAAGGGCGAAAATGCACCATTAAAATACCAGAAAAACAGTCCATATGACTCATGTGCTACACTTTGAGCCTTCTGAAGCCATAAGATAGCCCCGTGTGAGAAGCAGACTGAAATTTAATCCATTTATAAGGGTTTATAACTCCTCACAACATCTTTAGGGAGCTACAAAAAGTCTGGCAGAAATACAGACTTGCTGTGATAAAAGGAGAGGTAAAAGAAGAAGAGAGATTTAAAAACAGCTATCTATTTGACAAACATTTAGTTTTTTCGAGCATTTGAGATGCTTGTGTACCTACCAGGCTGCTTAACTAGCTTAACCACCACAACTACCCTGCTCATCCAAAGACCCAATGAGTGAAACCCAGAAACTGACAGACAGAGAGTGTTTCTGATTGGCTCGTTCTCTGACTGAAAGCCTAAACCAGCATAAAAGTGTAATCTGGTCTTTTCAACAGCCAAAGCATCATCACACAACTGTCACTGTGTGTACTCAAGCTACTTATCAAGTTCACTGAAACAGATATTAAAATATAATAATGATGACATATTACATAATTAAAATTAATATAATTAGTCTGCCTTCAGCTCCTCACTTAATTGCACAGAACTGGAGGGTCAAAGCTAATGATGTGAGTTAAAACCAGCCTGATTTCAATTATAGTAATCTGATTACAGATGTCTGCTTCTGGTTGGGTGACAATTCATGTTTATCATCAGCAAACAGTGAAAACACAAGCCTCCAAAGCCCAGATGTCAGATTATTCTACAGCACTGCATTTAATTTATTATTTAACACTTCAGCATCTATCTATATGATCACAGCAGTGTTGTATGGTGTTATATATGAATGCAATGAAATACTGTAGACTATGACATACACATTAGGTCAACATAAAGATTCATTCCCCCACATAACTCCTGCTATTAAAGCCATTTCCATCTCTGCCAAACATACTCTTATAAAATGTTTAACACCACATGGAATAACAAACACACAGTACAAAAGGGAGTCACTTTTCAAAGACATTTTATTTTTCTCACAGGTTGCCATCTGTAACAGAAGATTTATGTTTTGTTCAAGTATCAATTCAAATGTTTCTTTTCAAATGTCTTATGAAAAATAAAAACAAATAATTGTTGACATGGATCAAGTCATAGGCTATGTGGTCAAGACTCTACTGGCAAACTGAAATACATTTCACCAAGGAGCATGAGAAAAGAGCTAAGATTAGGACATCACCTATAGAGATCAGACCCTCATCTACTGTGACAACCAATCAGAAGGACAGCTCGAAGATTTCAGACTTTCTCCCTCTCAAACTTCTGATGAGAAAAATTTGAAAGGGAATTTTAATGTGGCGACTTACAAAGGGACAGATTTGAAGAGTGACCCTCTTCAAAGGTCTTAAAGGAGAATTCAGAACTCTTTCAGCACTCCAGAAGACCCTGGTAATAGTTTTTTTTTCTCTGAGCAAACGATAAGATGATTCTTTAGTTCCCTCATTTTAGACATTGTGGCGGCACCTATCCAGATAAGATATGACCTCATATTAAAAAGAGAGACAGTAGAAACTGAAAAACGATAAGAGTCTTATTCGTCAGTTCAGAGAGGCAGGGAACTTGGCAGGCTAAATTGATTTTGGGGATTGGTGAGTAATTCTCAGTGCTATGGGAAACGATTTGCAGACACTAAATCTGTAAAGATTCCAACCATTCTGTATAATAATGTGAGAATCGACGTCTCAGAAATATACAGGAGGGCTTTCATATTGTCAATTAGGTAATAAAATATTCCTACAGAGAAAATGGTAATTATTGCCCCTGCTGAAAGACTCATGCTGGTGATGTGTTTAGAAAACAACATATGTCTAGCCTTCAGAAGACACAAGCTTCTAGAAGCTTCTAGAAACGGGCAAGATATACCACAACATAGGCTAGTCATTTTTCAATTAAAAATGGTTTTATATATTACCATTGTATGAACCAGTTAACCAAGTGTATAAATGAAAGATTTTTATGCAATTAGGGTATTTTGCCTTTTATATTTGGATCAGCTCAAAAACAGCTGAACATAGGTAAAAATAAGTTAAAAATAGTTAAAAATTAAACACTCAAAATAGTAAAATCAATTTTCTACAACAAAATTGCTTTTTATATTTGGATCACCTCAAAACCAGCTTAACATAGGTAAAATAAGTTACAAAATAGTTAAAAATGAAACACTCAAAATAGTACAAAACAACAAAATTCTGACTCTGAATTCTGATTGGGTAAGCTGGTCAAACAAATCTACCATGGTGTAAGCTGTTTAACCATTGCATGGTAAAGCTTAAAACAGACTCATCTATCAGTTATGACACTGTCACAGTGTGGGTAGCTACTAAGCAGATATTGTATTGTCCTCCTTTGCTCTGCATGCTGAATGGAGCTAATGATGGAGATTTCATTTATCAAAGGCTCCACAGCATAATTCTGCTCTTATTTCTAAAAGTAATGACAAACACATTGACGCTGGCTTTTAATAGAAGATTGAAAATGGCAAACCATGGCTTTCATAATTAGATTTATTTATTTAAAAAGCCTTTAAAATGAGAAAGGGGCCGAGGTTAGTTTGGCCACCATGATGCTTTTTTGCACTTGCTCAAAAACAAATTACAGGTAACATAACCGTGTGTGTGTGTGTAGTGGTATATATGTTTACAAGAATAAACATTATTTACAAGTGTAAAAACGTAACCATGGTTACGAGGACACTTCATATATCCTAATAAACCAAATGGCTTAAAAAATATATAATATTTTAATATAATATCTATAAAGAGTCCTCATAAACCACGTATGGAAGTATGTGTGTGTTTGTGTGTGATGCCAAGCACTGAAATTAGAACAGATCTGATCGTCATAGTGCAACACTGACTGGCACAAAATCAAATTTGCCATTTACAACTCAACTCATTTTAGTCTGATAATGATTCATGCTGTCAATAACAAAATTAAATAAATAAGTAACTCACAAGCAATCACAGCATTATGATTTCAATTCAGAGATGGTTATGGTTGGGGTAGTGGTTTCAAAGCCAATAATATATGCCTTGGGTTTTTAATCAACCTCATATTAAAAGCTTTTTCATATGAAAGCTGGGCTTTTTGCCACTTTTATTGACAGACAGCAGAGAAGGGACAGGAAATTATTGGACAGACAGAGAGGGAAATAGGCCAGACTCAACCCCACATGAGCAATATTACTTGATCTTTAAGCAGCATGTGCAGTAACCAAGGGATTAGAGTTTGGCTTATTAGCATGCAATGTTAAACCCTTCTAGTTAATTCTTAAACTTTTCCATTGTGCTGACAAAAGCGTGTTTGTCCATTGACAGCCATTAAATCGCTACCATGTATTTTGACAAAATAACGCCATCATGATGTAATTTCCTGCTAATACATAGTTTCACAAGGAAAACTTCGCATCTGAATATGGTACTACAAGGCTAACAGGGAGCATTCTCAGAATGTTGGCTAATGTTGTCCAAAAGTTCTCTCAAAGTTTTCAAAAAAGTTTGTGGTGTAACGTTAGTAGAATTTCGTTTAATGTTATTTATCACATCGAAAATATTATTCTTAAATTTACAGTGGAATTTTTTATAAACGTTTCAGAATTTTAAAAGTTTGAATACCAAACAATTTTTAACCAAGCAATAAATAAAACTAGACATTTGTAATGTTCCTAGAACTTTTAAAATAACATTAAAATTCTGTTACTTAATGGAAACGTTAGGGAAATGTTCTTCCAATCCAAAATTGTTAGCTGGGTACATTCATATCGACTGTCCCTTGGATCATCAGTAGGTCTGTCTTCCTCCAGTCTGACTAGGTAATATGAATGAAAGCTGTGCTAGAGACCTCTCCCCTTTAATCATCTTCATTTCACTCCCCCACTATAACTCTCTGATGACATTCAATCAATTAAAGCTTTAGGCTGACCTGATCCATTTGAACAAGCGTAGGACATGCGGTCCATTTGGTGAGAGTGCTCAAAGCTGATCTGTCTCCACTCACAGTCCAGTCGGAAGCCTAACAACATCCACATGGATCTAACAAGCTTAGAATACACACCTGTCTGCTGTGTTAGCTACATCTATACAGTGTTTTGATTTTCAGTGTATTCTGATATGGATGAAATAGCAGGGCCTAACCTGACTATGCTAACCAGCTCAACTTTGACCCTTGGACTGGCCTGTTTTCATTGATCTACCACTGTTTTGTACGATAAGTTTCAGACTGGAAAAATTATCGGGAATTCTCAAGAGAGAAATCTGTCCATTTCCCCCTATATTTCTGTCTTTCACAGCCCGGATTTGCAGTTTATCAGCGAAGGTGTTTATCTGAGTTTTGAGAAAAGTCCAAATTAATCCCCAAAGCGTTATCTTTATTTCCGAGCATTAAATAGACTTCCAATGCAAATCATGACCTACTAATACTGCGGTTATCTAACATAATGTAATTTGCATAACTGTTCGCTCATTTGTCAGCCCAGCTTGTTTGAATTTTGACTTTTGGCCCTTGGTGGGTCACATCTTGTACAAGCCATGCACACTACATGGGCGGCATTTACAAAATCACTGACCTAAAACTCCATCCATGTATCTATTCTAACAATCATAATAATGTCATTTCTACTAAGTAATTTGTACTTTACATAATGTTGCTGTTAAAATGTCACAATCGTTGAACAGCAGTCAGGTTTGATATTTCAACAGGTTTGTTTCTTTTCTGTTAGTTTTCTAAATTCTTTGCATACATTTAGACCAATGAAAAACAACAAAGTCACTTACCCCACTGAGTGTCGAAGTCTCATATACAAGAGTACCGAGAAAGACAAATAGTTTTGGTAGCAAGTGGAAGCAACACATTTAGGTGTGAGCCAGAAAACGTCTCCTCCCACATCAATGAGAGACATCAACACACCATGAGCTTCAGAAACCTGGCAGTGAAATGTTCTGATATCACACTAGTTTGTCTTCCTGCACAACATCTCAACATAAATAGACACTTCTGTCTGACATAAACATGTATAAACACTTCAGTGTGCGACAGGAGCGCAGCCTTCGCTTAAATTATGTTTGTTTTCTTCATTTAGTACAGGGTAACGCAGTCTAATTATACA
>JAZGTK010002521.1:0-31432 GCA_036877625.1 Ambastaia sidthimunki | reverse complement strand
CTAAAAGGTGCGTCGAGCTGTATGGTTCCATGAAGAACTTTTCACAGCTACAGAACCTTTCTGTTGCAAAGGTTTGTAGTGGGAAAAAAAACAACAGACTATTTAAAGATAAGAAAGGAATTTGATTGAAAACAGTTTTTATTTAAAGTGTGTTCTATATGTCTGGATATATCCCTGATTTTTAATCTCTTCTGAATTATTGAATTAGCACTTTTTATGCTTGTTTAAGGTGGATTGCAGGTTATTAGTGAATAAGTACTCTAAAATTGCTAAAAAAAAGTTTTTAGTGAATCCTACACTTTTTAGTGAATTTATACCAAAATGTCTCAAACGCAGTGCCCTTATCTGTTGATCTGAGACCAGTTCCTGATGTTCATAATAAATTCATCTGTAACTAGCCAGGAGAAAAACTGATCTTTAATTACATACTGAGCACAGGTGACTCAGGCTGCAAATTCAGAGAGTTTTTTAATGGAGGAGGGTGTAAAAAACTAAAGTGCAACCTTGTAAAACGAATGAGTGTCATTTTCTTTGTTGGCTCTTCTCTGTGGGAATAAAGAATTGAGGGGAATAGGTTTGGAATGAGCTGCAGTCAGCCGTAATTGTCTTATTTTGCATACGCTGTGGAACATTTTGTGCTGTGCAGGACAGGCGGTTTATTTGCCTGGTTATTTATTGGCTGGAAACATGCTGCTAATGTCCGGCCAGAGATTTTGTTGGAGTGTGGTTGTAGATTATTTTGATTGGCACTTACTAGCCCTGAGCAGCCTGTGTGTGCGCGTGAGAGCAAAGAAATGCGGGACTCCTGACAGGATTTGAACCTGAGCGATACGTCACAACGCCGCGGAGCTGCCTGCTCGTAACAGAGTGGCACGTTGTTACTGGAGCATATTCGTTTTTTATTAGCCGTATATCTGTGTAGCAAAACCAAACAGAATGATCATCTTGTGACACGCCACCTCTGAGGTCAAATGTTCGCTAGCAAGCCATTTGGCATAATTTAGTTCTGCAGTCAGTGAAGCAGCTGAGAATAATTGTGAAAAATGTAGCTGGCCCTCACAGGCTGCCTCTGCTAGCAGCTTCAACTGAACTCCAAACACTGAGGTGATGAACTCCAGCTCATGAACAACTCCAGTGTTGATCATTATGTAGAGCCCTGACAGGAGCAAACGGATGCTTTTAAAATCAGTTCATAAATTGGTCTGAGTCAAAATATTTTCTGAAAAAAACATTTGTTAGTGTAAATGATCTAGTGCAGAAGTTATTCTACAGAAATGTCAGTGGTGATGTTGACATGCAAATGCAGGACAAGTGTTCAGGTTCTGCATGCATTTGTCATATTCTAGCAGCATGTATCAAGACCCGCTCTAGATAATTGCCCTTGTTTATTAGCTCTGGAACACCTGCTGTCTGCTTTACCTGCAAGTAAGAAGAAATGAATTCACTTCAACAAGTCACCTCTTAGACAGAGTCTGTATTTATCATGCATTGCACCATAACATAAATCTTAATGTTCCTTTATTTGCAAAATATTTACCAGAAATTTTGTTTTTGACGTTGGGAACTGTTGATACTGCATCTGGTGCAGGTCAGGTTATATAGGCTGTGTATTATTTTTAACCTATTTCCATGCACTCTATTTTTTACTGATCATTCTTGTTTTCTGTGAGCATTTGGTCTATGCAGGGTTGTGCAGCTCTGTCTCTGCAGTGTAATCAACAGGGCTGAATATTTCTGTGTTCTCCTTTCTCATTTGTTTTGCTATCATCTGCTGTGTCTTGGCCACATTGTTACTTTGTGTGTTTTGTCCTAAGAACCAACAAGTCTAGTCTACATCCAGGCTAAAAAGCGAGGAGAATTCAGATGTTATAGTCTAGATCAACTGGTCTTGGACAAAGTTCATAAGAATGATCGATCTTAAAACATCAGATTTTTGACAACAGATTTTGCTATCCTGGCAAATCTGAGAACACAGTGCAAAAATGATTGAGACATGTGAGATTACAAGAGTCTTTCTCCCAGAAGAACATCAAAGAAACAGATCTCCATTTCATCTAATAGCTGTCTAGAAGAAACGATAGAGGTATTGAAAAAGATCTTATTTGAGATTTTTCTGTCCTGGTGTTTGAATGTGCAGGGGATGCTAGTTAAATTCACTTTGATCACAGTAATTTGATGAATGGGATTGCTGAACAGTTGCTGAAACTCACCCTTACGAGTGATGTTTATACTGGTCCACAAGCTAAACCAGCTGGAAAAGTCCCATTTAGGCCCCTGTTTATCTCACCCTTAATGAGAGTTAGGCTGAACGGGTCAGTGGTTAGGAAATAGTCTCAGCAGAGCCGCTTGGTTATAAATGTGAGTGGGCACAGACGGCACGGGGTCCCGGAAACTCCTGTGTAAGCCAGGTTTAAATTCTTCTGTCTCTTTTCTCAATTGCTATGTCTTTGACTTTCACATCAGCTGGGCTTGTTTTTAATCAGCTCCTCTATAAGAGAGTTGTCCCAGCACCGGGTTGATTAGCCACGCTGTGTGTTAATCATGGTGTTAGCAGTAGTGGCTGGAGCTATGAAGGTCTTTAAGGCTGTTCCCACCCCGTCGGGTCAGCCTGTCTGCTGCTTCATGTTTGACACATCGTGTGCGTTAACCTCGGTCAGCTGGGTCATTTGTCTTTGCAGACTGCTGCTATGCCTGTTCAGCATCCACAGGAATCATTCTGTCAAGACAACATGGATCAGAACAAAAAGACAAACACACAGAAGTGAAGTGATGTAGCAACTATACAGTAGTCATTTGTATTAGACTAGTTACATTGGAGAATATTTTTATATTAATAAAACATTTTTAAGTTTTATTCTTATGTAGCAGCAATGCTACTGTAAACTACATTACATGACCAAAAGACTGTAGACACCTGAGGACCAGCCCCCATATGTTCTGAATATTGAATATTTACAGTCATTTTACAGTAAATTGGATTTGTGAAGGCCTGGCAAGCTGATTCACAGAACTCTGAGTTAACTCTTAGTTTCTTTATGAATTCGGGACTCAAGAGACTTTGCTATGCATCAGTCTACTGCAAGTGTTAGTCCAGGAAGATTGTGTGGCTGTATGCTTGAATGTTGAAGCTTCATCTGTTAGTTTTGGGAGTGTAGCTGAATTAGCAAACCTGTTCATATTTTGACCATATGCTATAGTGTCTATTATAGTATCACCTGAGTAATGATCATATAAAGCTCATTCTATTGTAATGCCAGACTCTGATGACTCTGACCCCATATGCTGTAAATCAGATGCTTTAAATCTCCCCAAAGCGATGACTTTGTGATGTTCATACACCATGATTTATGACCTAGAAACCTTTCATTCTTAAGCCATCATTGCCATATTGCACTTTAAGGTGTACACAAAATGTCTGCCATCGTTTTCATTCCAGCGACATCTCCATCTGCAGTTTTGATGGGCTGTTAAATTTAAGGCTAAGCATTTTGGTTCTATCAGTGCATATCAAATCTCTCATTTTTCCTCATCTGCACACCCCAGCAGTTCCATGCGCAGCCCACACACAGCCATGCTTTTGATTTCATTAGCTCCATGACTGAATATTCATATCATTTCATGTGCTCAACTACACCTGCTTTGGAAGACCTTTATGTATTATTCATGAGCTGGGAGCAGTGGGGTGTGGTCTGAGTGGGTAAAGTGTGGTAGTGGGACCTGGAGGCCAGAAGACGTGGTGGCATTAAGCACATATATGCAGTGCTGTGTATTTCCTGGAGCTATTCAATATTCTCTTCTGCTATAAATGTCCCCTTCTTCAGCCTGTCAAATCAAGCTTCAAGAATGACTTCATAAAATCACTAAGGCTGCCTGGAGCATTTTCCATCCATCCTTTATCTGCATGAAGGCTCTCCCATGATGTTGAAACCATAACTGAGCCCCATCCAGGTTTAACTCCCTATTGGCCAGGCACTGACTGTGACATTTGACCTAAGACTGGGCTGTTAGCCTCTGCATTTGCCTTTAGAAGGAAAGCTTGATTTCAGTCATTTGCTGTGGTCTCTCATCCAGACCTGATACATGAAAAACATCAAAAACTTTTTTTAATGATGATTGATAATGACTCAATATGAGGTCTTACAGAATCTACGTTTTTACTTAAAATCTTACATCTTGATTTATTGGCTTGAACATTATTTGTTCTTCATGTCACTAAATTACATGATATTAGTATTAAATCATTATATTTAGTTGCTGTCCATCAGATTCACTCCACAATCTCTGACGTATGTTCGGCTGGTTCAATATTGAGATTTGTTTGTGTGTCACCACATATAATGAGTCATAGATAAATCTCTATAAGATAAATCTCTCATAGATAAATCTCTCGCTCTAGTAATGTGACTGCAGCAGTTAACAGCTCACTGCTGTGAGAGGTTATTATATATAAATGCATAACAACATAAACTGTGGTCTCCTCACATATATGACGTACCTTTAGAAGGCCCGCAACATAGCATGCAAGTCCTTTGGACTGTTTTTGGAGGGATTTTGATAGACACAGTCCTGTTTTACTTACATTTAAATAAAAAAGAGTGGCCAGCATATTCTTCACAAAACTCACCTTTTCTGTTCCACTTATAAAGAAAGTCATACAGGAGCTATTTGAGGGTGAGTTTTCCTTTTTGCTTGTCTCTAAGTGCAAAGCACAAAAGAGTTACACTTGATTTATACTGTAGGCTGTTGGTCTCGCACAATTTGAATAGACTTAGCTGCCTCTGTAGTTAAAGAGGATGTTTATTTTTCCTTTGCTTTTGAATATTTCTGAGGGTTTGAATATAAAACAGACAGAGTATACTGCTTGTGGTCCCTTTAAGCTAAATAGGTACCTGTCCTTTTGATATATCTCTCTGAGCATGAACCTGCAGACTGCATTTTGTCATGACCTTTTCCCTCCTCCATTCCCCTGTACTGCACTAAAACCATGCAGCTTTGCTCCTCTTGACTTTGTATTTGTAGATGAAGGGTTTTAAAGTATTGTTTTGTGTGTCTGTTAAATCTGAAAAAGGTTAGAATTGTTTTAGCATTACTAAACCTAAACCCCTGTGTGGTCATGAATGAAGCAAATAACATTTGATTACATCTTAGCATAAAAGAATGGCTTTACTTAAGCCTGAGAAACTTTCTGCTTTAGTGACAGAAAGACGTTTGCTCATTCATGACTTGGGAGATGTAGAGTTCTCATTTGTTTAGTTTAAGTATCAGTTTAGTTTCAAATGTTTCTTCTAAAACTCTTTTGGAGAAATAAAAAACAAAATTGAACAAAAAGACTGAATTGTTGATGTACATTAAGCTTATAACACAGCGCTATAAAATGAAAGTGGATAGTGTAGATTAGCTATTTTGTCTTGCAAGATGTTTTCATATTTAGATCTTTCAGCTGCCACTATAAGACCTGCTTTATCTTTTAAGCAAATTCATTTCACATCTCCCAAGATATATAAGGGGCATGTTTTGTGCTGCTGAGATGAAACCATTAGGAATGTTTGTGTTCATGTTGGGTTTCTTTGTGTAATTGTGATTGTTGGGAAAAAAAAAACAGTCTTAAAATCCTTTCGTTGCCTCTAATTAATCTCATTGCTGTCTAGGAGAAACAATTGAAATAATAAAGAGATCTCATTTGTGTTTTGTCTGTCCCATGGTCTTACGAGGTCTCGTCACACTGACAAACTGTCATCAAGGTGAGAAATATGCATGCTGTAATTTCATTGACAGAATGGAAAAGTCAGTTTGTCCATTCCTGTTTCTGCTTCAGTAAGTTTTTATAGTTGTCTGTTTTTAACATCTATATGTATTTTGCTGACGAAAGATCACGCTGCTGCTCTGTCATTGTGCATGGCTGCGTTTAGTTTGGGAGGGGTTTTGTAAGTGCGCTTTGCTCCAGGTGTGTGTGTCTCTGTACTGCTCCTAACCAAAGGATCTCTGTTATTCTTCAAGACACAGACTGTCACTGAGCACCCAGGGAGAGTTTTCACTCTTAACATAACCAGCACTGTGTGTGAACATAATAGCGATTGGCGACAATAGTCACGTGATAATCTAACGACCAGTGAGCTTGACTAGGTTCCTTTCATTAGAGTTCTGTTCTTTAACTACATGACAATAAACTTCTCTTTGAAAGGTTGCATTAAAATTCAACACCATCTTCGCAGTCATACACCTTCAGACAAAGATCTTTGGATGTTGCTCTACGTCTCACTCAGGTTGTTTTGGCATGTGATGTTAAACATAGTCCAACAAAATTTTAAGGCCCGCATTCTGTTCTAGTAAAGATTAACCCACCAACTAGTGAATCTAGTTTTACATCCCTACACAGGAAGGTTATCAGTTAGTAGTAGTCCAGTCATGCATCAAACACAATCACTTCTCATGTCATTGCTATTTTTAGTATTTTTTTCCAGTACTCTTTTTTGGTAAGTTGTTTGTGCACTTCTGTACTGTACAGATTAGTAAATAATCCCTTGCCAGTTTAGCACTCATAATATATATAAATTCAATAAATGTTTATTCTGATACATTAAAATGAAACAAAAAGATCATTTATTTATATATTCACTCCTGCTGGTCAGTTACTCATTGGCAGTTGATTACTCTAGAACATGAAAGAAGCCACATTTCAGTTTTAGAATGAGACTCAAACTGGAGGTTTGAGTCTTGCCACATGACAAGATAAAAGATAAGATAAACTTTATTGCCCCAAAGGAATTTTGTCTTGGACACATACAGGACTGTATCTGTTTAAACACATACATACAATACATACAATATCTTATCAATACAGCACACAATACCTACAGTACATACACACATACATTACTATCACCCAGTCAAACAACTGTCATTGTAATCCAATGAATCCATTGAAGGTATAGCCTCTAGCCACCATTCAGAGGTCGCTGGTGTTGCAGACACTGGTGGTCTGAGGGTCTCTCAGAGATGACACAGGAATGTGAAGACGATTTTTCACGTAATGATGAGAAAGAGAGGCCAGTAATAAATTCCTGTGACAGGTTGTTTTTTCTCTGCCAGAGAAACCTTAATTAATAGATGATGTGAAAGTTGTGGCAGAACAGACACATATACCCACACATGTATGTGCAGAGAAAGAAGGAGCGAAGGAAGAAAGTTGGCAGCTGCTTAGCTTTGTCCTTTAGCTGTCACTCTGTCCTTTAGCTGTCACTCTGCGGCCCTCTGTACATTTACAGTAACTGACTAAAAGGAAGTCTTGACTGTCTTTTACACACATATAGATCTTTCCCAACAGGGCAATTAAGCCATCAGCCTCCAGTATTAACATCAAGCTAAAGATTTGTTGAATATAACCCCCCCCATAGCTGCTTTAATCAGTGTGAGCCCCCCGCTGCTTTACTCCATATCAGAACCACAGGTCTGAAGCACAAGAGTGATGTCATCACTCACAGATGAGGTGTCACAGGGATCAAAAGTGTGTGTACGTGCGTGTGAGTGTGTTTGCGAGTGTGTGTGTGGGTTTGTACATGAGTGAATGGAACAGGCCACAGAGAGTGTGTGCAGATAATTAGATAATTTAGATAACTAGGATAATTAGGTAAACGTGTGTGTGTGTGTGTACAGGTTTAAATATACTTATAACCAGTAGACCACAACTGCCCCTTGTCAGTAGGTCTGTGTGAAGGTTACGTTTAATAAATAATGTTAGCATAGTTTGATCATATTACTATATAGAACAGAATGTTTCTATATGCAGTTTATACTCAAGCAGCTGGTTTTTGCTTTTGTAGGCATTAAATACTGTGTCTCACTGTTGCAGCATCAAACCAAACTTTAAATGCCCACAGTTTAGCTTATTGTGTTGTACAATTGAATGCAAGTTTGATTTGCATAAAAGTACTTTAGAAGAAAGTTTGAAGAGTGTGTTCGGATTGTTGGCTGAGTGTGTGTGTTTTAAAGTGACTCACAAATGAAGGTCATTAGAGCTACTAAAGTAGTATGAGACTCTTAGCTGGTGCAGAAAACGACTTGTGATATTACTAATTAAATGCAGCGATGCGATGGCAGCTTCTCCGTGCTGTAAACACAATCCTGCTCGCTCGCTCTCTCTCTCTCTCTCCTTCTCCCCGTTTGTTGGGGGGATGTGATTGATCCTAATATCCTTGAAATATTTACTCGTTTTCATCTTGTAAGCACCAAGAGATGTCAAAGTGAAAGCAGTGCTGGAAAAGAACAATTCAAACACACACAAAAGGGCTTGTTGCTGTATTTGGTCCTATAATGAAGTTTTGCTATCATCTTTTGGCAGATTAGGCGTTCACCGCGTGGAGAGCTCTGTGTACCGTCTGAAATGTGTGTCTTTATTGATACCAATTACTAGATGACCATTGATCAGTTTTGATTTGTTGTCAGATCTTTCAGAAATGAGTAATGCTAGCGTGTTATGTTTAGGGTGAGCTCATTTGAAGAAGTGGTTGTGTTTTCTTTTTTTTTGCTGGTAATTTTTTCTCTGATGGGCCCTGCCAAACCGCCCTGTTAACACAAAATTACCATTACCCCAAACACCTCACAAGATAGTGTTTTGTTTATGTGTCAGGATGTAAAAAGAAAGAAACAGAAAGAAAGAGCGAGAGGAAATACTCTGCTTTGTACTCTTAATGAAAGTTTAGCGTGTGCCTAATGGAAACAAATGTCAGACATTTAGTGGCAAACACCTCACACACATGAACGAGGAATAAAAACGTTTAGTAGATAATAAACCAAACACGGCTCTCAGACAGGAGCCAAGGGAAGCAATTGTCCTGTCAAAAGATTTGTTCACAGCAAATAGTTTGTACAAGGACATCAGTATGGAGACTTTTCTGGATGGTGACTTTTTTTATGTGTTATTGCCTTTAAATTCTAATGACACATCAGAAACTTTAAGGTTGTAAGTCAGGGATCATGACTTTTCTCAGGTCTGAGGTTTGTGTTTTCCCAGCATCAGTTTGTCTCAGGGTCCTGTATCATGGTGGCTGTGATGCAGAATGGAACTGATAATTGGGCCACAAGCAGATAAAAAATTGCTTACTAAAATTGTCACTATGGCACTTGAGAGCCTTAAGCCCAGACAGTATCATCTTCTCCCACTTAACCCTGCTGAATAACATTAAAAACAGTTTAGACGATCTTAAATTATAAGATTATCTGTATTTAGATACAGCCAAAACCAGCACACATGTAGCACACGTTATATTGGCATATATATAAAACAGTCAACAGCTGAACCAGCTTGACCTTTTCCAGCATGGCACACAGACAGGAGCTCTTACTACAATTCAGATGTAAAATGCATGTGCTTGTGAATGTTTTGCTTGTGATAAATTGAGCATGATGATTATGAAGGATCTTAACCAGTGACGTGTAAAATGATAGAAAGGCAAGCTCCCCTCCCCCACTCCTGCTTTAAAGAGACACCTGGGAATAATGACCTCAAACCTGCCCCAAGGGCGCACGCTGATGATGTCACCAAAAGGACAAAATTAGAATTAGGTTAACAGCAAGTGGTTAACCCTCATTGTTCCTGCGGTAATCTGCTGAATTCTGGGTACAGCGGCCAGGAGAACATCTATGACCTTTTTGGATGTATCAGGGTATTTTATTATGTGTACATTTTTGCATTGTATGATGTTTTTATAAGATTATTATAATTTTAATACGATTATTATTTTTATAAGATTTTTTATTTTTATAATTTATATTATAAAAAGTATAACATTATAATTTTATTTATAATTTTTTATTATATATATATATAAAATATATATAGAGAGAGTTCAAATATAGAGTTCATAGAGTTCAAATATATTATATATAAAATTATTTTTTTTACAAGATCACGTCTATACAATACTTTAATGTTATGTATTGTATTTTTACTTATATGTATTATATTTAAAAATTGTTGGTTTTTTATGTTTAAGACCCCAAACAGAGCATAAAGGTTAAGATTATTGATCATTATTGTTGGTTAGGGGATCTGTTTTCTGCCTAGTGGAAAATGAGAGTGTGTTCTATAAACTTTTCAGTTCTGTTAGTGGCACAAAAATTACACATTTCAGGTCTGAAGCTATGTTTTCAATTAAACTTACCTCGTAAACTTGAATTTCTAACTAATTACTTTTAGAATCACAAAGCGTTGTTTAGGGGGAAAACTTTCCTGATAATATTTATGGTTTCTCAGCCATTGTTTCCTTCTTAAACTGGATCTAGTACAAACAAATCCATTCCAGTTCCAACAAAATAAAAAAACTGTGAAAATATGAGCAAATTTGGCAGCCTGTTTCTCTTTGCCCGAGTCCACAGATGCTGCTTTGGGCTGAGAGAGGCATAAAAAAGCACAGAGCTGGGCATAAAGAGGAAGGTTTCCATTTATCAGAGACGGCAGGCCTGGCATCGAGCTGTCTCTGCCTGTCCAGGATGGGGTCATGGTGGGTGCCTGGTCCAGGGTGACGGGACCCTGGCTGCGGAGCTCAGGCAAGTGCAGCTGGCGTATGCTCAGTAGAGGTAGTCCTGAAAACATCGGGCGGGAGGCCCATGTGCTTAGAGAGAGAGCTTTGTAGTGCAGCCAGGCAGCTCAGAGCCACAGGGAAGCATGAACGCAGAAGACGGTGCAAACAAACACACCTGCTCAAAAACAATATAAAATGTTGTACATTTCAAAGAATTACATACTGCTTAAACCCAAATGCTCATGTATAGTCACATTATCTGCAGAAACAGGCAAAACACACACCAAGCTGCATAATCCAATATCACACTGTTTGCTGATATTCAGTACAACAGCATAATTGTGAATGAAATATTGATTTTATGCAAGTGTTAAACTTGCAACTAATTTCATTGAAGTTACATTTTAGATTGAATATGTAATAGAATGTGCAGTTAGTTTTTGTTTTGTGTTGGCGCAATTACATTTTTGTCTGTAAAACTAATTTTAAACATTTAGTCACACACCTTCAGGTCAAAGGTTTTTAAGATCCTTAACTTTTCACTGGAAGTGTAAGTATATGCAATGTTAATATGTGCAGCTAAGATTAGAGGTCTGGAATTATCATTGTATACTACACAATATTCATCAAATCTTCACTCTTTCACAGCCATAACCACAAAACTGAGTCACAAATGCACTCCTCTATACGTGTTCTTCACTGCATTACTTTAAGTGACGTTAAAGTGAGGAAAAAAAAAAACACATGGAGTACACATTACTCCAAAAACACACACTTTTCTCTTCCCAAACGTTGTCCATTTTTCTGTAATGGTTTTATACAGGCCATATGCAGTTTGTTTTCTCTTTTATTTTCCTTGACTTTTTTCGCTGGCAGGTGGGGAAGTGACATTTTTGAGACAATATCCCATGAGTTCTCTCACAGCGGTGCTGTGGTCTGACAGCTGCTCATTTGAGGTGATGTCAGGCTGAAATTGTACTGCCTGTGAAACCTAGTAACCAGCCAGAAATATGACCCTGGAGAGATAGAGAAGGAGACAGAGAGTGCGAGAGAGACAGAGAGAGAGGCAGCGAGAGAGAGAGCAAGAGACAGAGAGAGGCAGCGAGAGAGAGAGCAAGAGACAGAGAGAGACAGAAAGAGTGAGAAAGAGGAAGGAGGAAGTAAGGACCAAAGAAGAATAAATGGGTTGCTGTTTATTTTGTGGCCATGACATGAAGTGCTGATGTGTGAATAAGGAATTTGTGGCATTGTGGTGTATCTGGAGTAGAACGCCAGATGCAAAAAGATGCTGTAAATACTGTATATGACTGTATTGCATACTGTGCATACTGTAGTACTGTACACACATCTTAATTAGTAACACACATTGCATATATCTGTCATTTTAAGAACCATAAACATAGTGATGAGGTAATAAGATAATGAATTGAACAAATTCTGCCAGATGTAATATGTTATGCATTAGTTTTAATGATAAGAATTTAGTGGTCATAATGTCGTGTTGTTTTAGACTTTTTCAAATTGCAAATTTTGAAAACAAATAATAGATGCTACAGTAAGATTTGAGAAATGAATGGCTTTTATTGGAAACAGAAAGTCATTGAGAATAAACTTTTTTTTGTTGTTTTAATTGTGTTTTAAAGATTTTTTCTCTCTTATTTCTGTGGCTTAGCTAAAACAAACCTTCTGTTGCCTCTGTAAGGTCAGAATTTCCCTTCCCCCATCATTCATGTCATATCACTATACATGAAATCATGCGTTTAACTGATTGGATGAGTGGCAGAAAGGTCAAAGGTCATGCAGGATCTCCTGTATTCTCCAGGGGGAATTAAAATGCATGACACAGCAGCTGTGACAGCTTGATTTAAATAAGCATACATGACCGGGCTGATTGTGTCAATGCTGAGAGAGCTGTCACCTGTTCTCCACGCTGTCACTGTTGTGTGGTTTGCCTGTGGTTTCAGATAAATGAGTGCTGCGCTGATACAAATACAAATTTTAGTTGACTTGTCACCTTGAATGAACAGTTATACATTATAGTTTATATAGAGTTCATATATTAAATATGGATGCAATATTTTCTGTCAGTTCTGCATTATGGCCAAGACACAATACAGCACTGTTTACTATTAACATTTCACATTAAATGTTTGTCAAGAATGGAAGAAGAGATTTACTATTGCTGTTGCTCACACCTATTTGTATTGAGTATTGAGTATTTGTAGAGGTCTGGGAATAAGCAACTATATATCAATGCCAATACCAATATATCCCTAGCAACTGCGTAATGGTGTGCTTAAAAACACGATGAAATATGTCATCATCTTAATGCGTCTTATACTCTCACTCCATTCACACCGATAATTGTGCATGTTTCTGTGAAGCCTTGCCTTCAACCACATTCACACCTTTATTTCACCCAGTGACCTCAACACGGGTCGGAACTTAAAACAGCCGTGGTCGTGGGAAACAACTGTAACAAAAAATCCGCTCATACACACACACTCACACCTCGTGACAGGCCACCCCGGCTGTGACCTGTGGGATTGTATGACAAGCGCAGAGTAGCTGAGATGACAGAGGAAGCTGGCCTCCTCTGCTGCAGGGCCCCAGTGCTGAAAGCACGGCTGATGCACGGCTGCACGAGCGCTCTGACTGTATAATGACGTTGAACTTTTTGAGGTGCTTCTAGTTTTTCAACACCGAATGACTGAGGCATGACAAATGGTGTGTTAATGTCTTCAGAATAACTTCCTTTCTTTCCTTTCTTCAGTCTTCAGTTTCAGATTAACACGTTTATGTTTTGTTTGGGTTTTCTTTGATTGGTGAAATCGAGAGCTTTCACTGGCACTGTATCAATCACGATTCTTTACTCTGACATGTTGCCATCATAAAGCTTATTTATTATTAACAGACTGTGTTAGATGTTTATTTTCATGCTGGTATTAACATTGGTCCTGGTGTGTTTTGCTCGGTATATACAGTTTGTACAGTTTGTGTATGTATTTGTGTTCTTATTTTTCTACCATTGTGAAGACCAAGTTTCCCCGTGAGAGAAATTGATTATTAAACATGCTAAAAGATGCTTTTTTAAAAATGTGTGAGGGTTGGGTTTAGGGGTAAGATGAGGGTTAGGAGATATAGAGTGTGTGTGAGTGTGTGTGTGTGTGTGTCTGTGTGTGAAATACACAGGAATCTGGAATGGGAGAAGTGGTCATGTGTTCAACACACACACATCTTGCCAGACCATTTTGTTCAGTTACCCACTCCGTCACTGCTCTGATTATGTTTCAATCCCATGATCTCTTATGCCTGCCATTGAGTCCTCTAGGTCATATTTGCACCCTGCAACTTCTGTCACATGCTTGCCTGGAGCCCAAAGCAAATTTCCACCTTGACTCCTCCCACCCTCTCCCGTCTCACCCGCTGCTAGCTGATTCCATGAATGGGCTGGAAAAAGCTGCCCTGGTGACTACTGGTGCTACAGGCTATAGAGAGAGAGCAGAGAGGTGCGGAAGGGCAGAAATTCTTATGGAAATTTGCCTGTTGCTGTCAATCAAAACATCCTTTATCACCCTGTTGATAATTTGCATTTTACACTGTATAATTTTTCACCAACATTTATTTACCTGCCTGCCAATGTCAGTTCTCGATTTTTTTGCTGTATGTAAAGTATAAAGAAAACATGCTTTTATTCTTTATAAAAAATACTTTCTGATTTAATTTGAAATCTGAGTAAAACAAGTAAAGTAAAGCGTTTAATATTAACATCTCTCACTCTTATCACTCTGCATGGTATTAATAAACACACCTTTATAAATGCAAGTTACAGATAAATGAATCAGTATTATGGCATCAGGATGATGTTGGACGGATTCAGTATAATGTGCATTGCATTTCACAGTAGAGATTTTAGTGTGTGGGGTTTTATATTAGACTGGACGGATGGAAGCACAGACTACTAAAATTCCCACAGAAGTGTGACTCTTGCTTTTCTTTTTGTCACAGACACTTTTGTATTGAAACACTGGCTATCCATTAACTGCTTTTCATAGTATTTAAAGGTTGTATTTTCTTGGCAATGTTTGTCTAGGTTATTTTAAAATGTATTCTGGAGCATTCCAGGAAAACAGTGTTTTGTGATTTAATGAAGAAAGTTTCTCTTTGTGGCTTCAGTGAAATGCTGATGATTCTTTATGACTCATTTTCTCAAACACACACACAGGTTCATTTAAAGCTGGGACTTAACCTACGGAAAGTTCATTTTTAAATGGCAGAAATGTTACTGCAATGTTTGAAGACTGATGGGCCACTTTGAGTGAGAAATGTCAGACTAAATGTATGCGGTCAGAGCTGTGAAGACATCACACTAATAAAAAAACAAGAATGCATACTTCCCTTACCCTGCTTCTTTTTTCAACAATATCTGTCATCCCTCCGTCCCGCTGTCTCTTTTTCTTTATAGTTCAGTATGTCTGTGTTTCCACAATTCCCTCTAGGTGTATCATTTAGGAAATATCCAGATTCCTTTTCCAGTTACTTTCTAGAAGAAACGCAACAAGCCCCTCACCTGTGTCTATTACCTCATGCTAATCTATGAAAACAGCAGGGCTGTGCAAAGCAAGAATGGCACACAGCAAGCATGATAAGAGAGAGCTGTGTTGTTTTCACAATGCTGACTGAACGCACACCCAGTCTGAATCACACTGGCCACCTGTTTGTTTGTGTTTCACTTTGCATTTGCTAAAGTTTGTCTTTTGATTACTGTGTGTAAACAAGCTGCTGATTGGACTGAGGTCATTTCTAGTGTAAAAGCAGTCGAGACCGCGGCTCTGAATGGAATGTGATCTTGTGATTTAGACTGTTACTGTATGTTGAGGCCAGTGTGAGCGGTCACGTAATGTGTAAGTGTGTGTAGACAGTAGACAGGGACACATGCGTTCATATTTGTACATAAATATACAAATTTTGCTTAAATAGATATAAACAACCACAATCAGACAAACTCATGTGACTGAGGTCTGTGCTAACCCCCTGCAGCCAAACCTGTGGTCAGTTTCTCTGTGCCTGAACAGGGCAACAGCACCCACACCCTAAGCTCAAGATGAAACACACTTGACACACACACTATAGCAGTGATTTTAGCAGTACACTAAACAAAGGCCCTCTCTTTCTCTACACAAAAATCTTTCCAGGAAAGCCTGTAACGCTCTTTCACTCATTACACCTCTTCTGCTCTGGTTAGAGAAGACCTCAGCCATGCATTCTGCTTTAATTAACCTTCTTTGGCCACAGAGCAGAACAGGGTTGGGGGTCCAGGGTGCACATGGAGGTCAGTGTGTAATGATGTGTAATGATGATGCAATGATGACATTGCTGATGAGTCATAGTCATGGCATTAGGGTGACTGATGGTGGCAGAAGGCATGTGTCATACTGTTGTCTCTTTACAAGGTGCCAGCTGTCAAATTTCTGTCTATCCATAAATAATAAATACAGATTCCCTCACAGAAAACAGAATGTACAGTTCTGCTTGTTGTTTTTTAGAGTTCTGAGTGCCTTTGGTTAATCCAGTGATTATTTCTTTCCCATGAGCTCTCAGTGTGTCAGCCTGATACCTTATGAACACCACTTGCATTGTACTTTTTTAGACCATCAGATAGTCAGACTAAGCTTTGAATAGTAATCGGTGTGTTTAATTAAACAACTAAAAAGAGTTAAAAAGTCTTTTTCAAAAAAATGTCTTGTGAAGATATTTACAGTCAGTCATGGCTGAGAACACGTACTCCACAGTGTATCCCAAACACACATATACACACACATTCCAGACAGACTCACTTACTGCTCGATTACATCGCTGTAGTCCTCTTCTACCTGCTAGCATCACAGTGCTCCCGAGCTGTGCTTGTGTTTGATTGGTGACAGGCGGTGAATTATACCCGTGTGTGTTTGTTTGTGTTTTCTGTGTGTGTGCGCGTTCGCACGCTTTAAGGCCACTGGATCGTCGCAAGCCGCTTGATGAATGGCCGAGAGGCCTGGTGGTCCGATCGATGCGGAGGTCTGTGTCTGAAGAACAGGTGCTTTCTGCTGAGCTAGAGATCCCATTTAGACTCTAGTGAAAGAGGAGAGAATTGAGCATGCACAGCACCATGGCTTGCAAGAGGAAAAATGGCAGGTAGACATCCAGGTTTGCCCCTCACACTCTTACACTTCTGCAACTATGAGGTCTTGCTACTGCTCTGCCAAGCATACCTGAGCTGAAACTCACCTTGCTTGAGGTCCCATGAGCACAACTCAAATACAAAGTCACAAACTCATAAATACAAAGCAACATCAACCCTTCATGGTCTCTGCTCAATACTTTAAGCTCCTACTGCAGACTTGGAAAACTTTAGGATAGTGATACACGATCTGTATCTGCATCACATGATATTTTGAGAAAATGTGCAGGAGGAAAAGAGTGGTATTCATTTCTAATTGGCTCACGCATTACACATTGTGTTATTTGTGGAGGGCGTGAGCATGAGAACCTGGTCTTCCGCTGGATTTCAACCACAGGTAATAATACAGCCTATTCTTATGAGCTTTTTACGTGATTGTAAAAAGTAATTTGTTGATTCCACCTGCGGTCAGTGAGGTAACTAGAGTTGCTGAGAACAAGCTTTTAACAACAGTTCTTTCCTGAGAAGAGCTCTTCACTTAAATGGTCCTCTTGCTTGTTTTATGTTTTTTAAAGCCACAAATTAAGATATTAGCATTAAAATATCCAAATACCACTAGCACAGTATTATATATTTTGTTCATTTGTGTACTTACATTATCCCGAATGTTTAAATCCAGTGTAATGTCCGCGCTCATTGCGTGGTCTGGTAACAGCGTCATGTCCATGCTATTCTGGCTTTCTGCTTTAACTGCTGTAGAAATGCAGTCTTATGATGAAGTGTGGTAGTAGTTGTTGTTTCACACAGTCATCATGGACCACTATTACTCGTTCAAATGTACTTTTACTATAATTTTGATGGTTTTAAACACGTAAAACTGCGCCATTACCATTTAATTTTATAACAAAAGTTACATGTATGAGTAGTGTTTTAGCATGAAACATTGTTACATGTGGCTAATTCATTAAAATGAAATATAATTATGTGATCAAATGTAACAGTTACAAAACTTTATTTCATTATCTCATCCAACATGATTCGTGAGTCCCATTGGATTGAGTTGGTGAAGTTTTCAACTCCCATCATTCCACAGTCCTTCACGTCACTTCTTCCTGTTCTGAATGTCACCTAGCGGCGAAAACAACATACTGTGCCTTTAAGTGATTCTTTCATCTGATTCTTTAATCTAAACCATTTATAATCATTTTGATTGATTTTCTATATTATATTTTTACACTGTATCATCAGACTGGTTTTGCCTGCATGTACTTAAGAGTATGAAACATTAGAAGAGAGACGTTTAAATAGCAGAATAAAATATGCAGAATTGTCTTTAAAGCTGGTAAATTCCCTTCAGTTGATTTGAAATGTAAGTGTTATTCCTTACATACTTGCATACTCTCTCCCTGCACAGACAGAGGCCCAGAGAGGTGAAGGTACCTCTCAAATGCAGAACAGGGCCATTCTTCAAAATCCTCAGGATTTGTGCTTCATTATAGACTCAGTCAGAAAGAATATGAGCAGAATTAACTCAGCCAGAGTCAAAGAAAGGATTTAATGGTGTCATCTTATGAATGATGCAGTTAGTGGATTCGCTTCTCTCAGGTGGGGACGAGAGAAGATGTGGGAAATGCAGAGTGTGTTTGGCTTCAGTGCTTCAGTCATAATGAAGGGTGAAGCACTCTTTGGGTGCGTCTGGCACCTGTTCAAATGCCAGATTTGGGTATTAGTTTCATACAACTTTATAGCTGATTGTTGTTGGCACATGGTGATGTAAGAGACATGAGTCAAAGGCAAACTGATGCCAGCTCACAGTGTCATTCCTCAGGATGATTGTAGAGCCTGGAGGTTGCTTTCATAGCTCAGGAGAAGTACTGAAGTTCTCTGTTAGGTTTAATTAGGGGATTCACTTTTTGTGGGCTGCATAAATCATATCATTTAATCTTGGAAGCTTATCTTGAGAAATATTAAAGATGTTTGTCTTTTGTTTGATGAATCTGGTATCTTCACATATCTGAGTATCGTTCTTGACAGCCTTCCGAAACTACAGCAGTGCTTCTCAATGTTTGAAACAATTCAAATATTAAAGTGATGGTATTTATGATTTTTTTTTTCATTCCTGCAGCGGTTTGAAGTTTCAACCAGACATTATACTGTAGTCTTAAATAGGTCCAGAGTTTATGGATGCACTAAAGCAATGTTTATGCATCCTGACATTTTGTTCTGCTTTAAAAACATTTCTATACAGTGGTCCACAGCTCTGATTATGTTACGTTTTATTACTCTGGCACTGTGAGAGAAACAGTCAACATGCATCTTGTAATAACTGATACCTGCTGGGATAACAAAATACCCAGCATAGCTCTGACTATATAAAGAATAGTTTACTGAAAAAATGTATTATCATCTGACATCATTTACTAACCCTTAGAGTATAGTGAATATTTATATACATTGCAGTCTGTGTATCTTCTAAATCTGTCATTCGACCTGAAAAGATGTGTTTTTTATTATGTTATGTAGTTATTAGTTATTTTATTTTTTTTAATTTGGTAATTTTGTATCCTTTTTAAAGTTTGAAAGCTCCTGCCTCTATTCATTGTAACTGCATGGGGAAAAGTTTTTAGTGATTATTCTGAATTTCCTTAATGTTCCACACAAGATATGAAGTCATATAGGTCGAATACCTGTAATGAGTAAATGATGACAACATTTGTTATTTTTGGGTCAACTGTTCTTTTAAATCTTTTCCATTACGTTTATAATTTATGAGCCAGAATATCCCCTTTTGGGATTCTTGTATTGTTTAATATGTGCCCAAGGTCGTTCTTCTTCTCATAGCATATATAAATCTACCCTCTCTGTACTACTGTGTACTGAATGGAATGTCCAAGCCCGTGTGCAGCCAGCCCTTCAACAAACCAAGCTCCAAGCCCTTTTCTCCCCTCTCTCATCGCTGCCCCCAAATTTAGTTTGAGCATGTGGTTATTTACTCTCTTTGGCCCAGGCGGAATGCTAGCTGCGACTGCATCTGTTGCAATTGCTGCCAGCCGCTGGCTACCCTTTCCATAACCCCCTCCCCCTTTTACTGAGCTACCTAGAGAAACCTAGAGAAAAGGTTGAGGACTCCTCTCTGGGTTTACGAGCTTAACCCAACATGTGTTATTGATATTGGGTGGCAAGAACCTTCTGTACATTACGGTGTGTGTGTGTGTGTGTGTGTGTGTGTGTGTGTGTGCTTTTGATCTTCCGATGGACAAGACGTGCCCAGACAGATGTCATAATATTTAACAGTCCACATTCTGAACTGTCACTGTTGGCTTAACATCCTGACTGCTGTGATATACTTCATGTTCACTTCTTCCTATGTTATGCTATCACATGGCAGTATTCCCTTGAAGGTTCATATATTCTTATAGCCTATATGTTCAAATGTTCTACATACAAATAATGGATTGCGATTTCCTCCATCTTTTTCATTTGTTTCATTGATATGAGTTTGTAATTCCCCAGACCTGTGTGCAGTAGTCCTCTGTTTTACCAAAATGTCAAAAGAGAGTTTCTCCAGATATTATTCATTTAAATGCAGTAGGTTTACAGTTTTACTTTTGAACCTGTCAGTAAACTCTTATGATATTTGACCCTCTTTATAAACCACTGAAAGTGTGTTTGTGTGTGTTGGGAGGGGTTTACTTAACAATAAATCGGGCACAAATTTGTTCTCAAAAGTCAAAACCTGACAAAGCTGAGCAAAACCTCCTGTTGGGGATGTCCTCATTTGTAATAACACTATAAAATATAGTAAATAAAGTTTTGTTTTAAATTGTAAAAATGCAGAAAGTTTTCTGTTGGGGTTGGAGTGTGAGTTAGGGATAGATTGCATTGTATAAAATGTGTTTATAAAAACAATAGAAATCTATGAAATGTCCCCCTGTAGATAGATAAGTGTGTGTGTGTGTGTGTGTGTGTGTACAGTAGACCAATGGCCTGAAGCCGATGTGTCTCACTTCAGCACGTTGACGTGATCTGGCACACAATGCTATCATAAAAGTTTGGCTGAGGACAGTGAAGTCTGTGCTCATTATGATTCGTTTAATGTCATGTTAGGGTTAGCTTTAGGTTAGCATTCAAGAGCTTTCAGTAATGGCATGATCTCTTGCCCACTAGGGACGAAGTTTGGAGGCTGTGTCCCCTCTGAGCATCCAGCTGGAAATATATGACATACAAAATATCAAATGCTGACACAAAAAACTCACGACAGTTGTTGTCTAAGTGTTGAATACTCGCTCAGGGACTGATATGACTGATAAAAGACATGTTTGTCTTTTTTTTTTTTGCAAGTTCCATTTTAAAGCACAAATAAAAGTGAGTGTTTTGCTTTAATCTTTCAGCCTTTGGTTTAAAATTATTTTATTAATCACTGGAAAAATCATAATGTGATCAAAAATCAAGTGTGGCCAATATTAAATAAAGTATTATACAGGTTCTTAGTGTCTGTATTAAACAACTTTCTTTTGTAAAGATAACTCAGTTCAAGATGTAGATGTATCAGATAATGGCAGCTCTTTTTGATCAAATAGATCAGGTTTTATTACTTACAAACACAACTTGGCAGTGTGGACAGTGAGTCCTAATATTCACATTTGGAAAACATACATGTATCTATGTGTACTATGAACAGAACCATATAAAGCAGAGCAGGTGTGCTTGAGTGTGTATAACAGAGTTGATGTGTTAGTGTTTGTTCACGGTTCACAGCAAAACTGTGAGAAAGCGCTCGATGAGGGTCTTTTTTTCATGATGGCTCCTTGACTTTCATCTCCTGAGATTTGATGACAGTTTCTCTTTCACCTCTGATTATTGGGCCATGCCTTTGTTCTTATGGCTCACCAGCCTCTCAGTTATGAATACGTTATGAATTTATATAAGTTATTGAATAAGTTATAAGTTATCAGTTATGAATAAACACAGGAGTTTTCCTTGCCTTGCTTTTGCACATGAGAGTGTTGTAAAAGTGCAGAAGACAAGAGTGCTGCCCCAGTCAACTCTCACCTGATTGGTCAATCAACATAAAAATGATTTTATGCACTTCATGAAGAGACAGCTGACATGAGTGTCTGCTGCACAAGTCCTTCAAAGGGTTCATCTTGGGTTTGCGGTCAGCTAATTCCACGAACAAAGACAGGACAGAAAGGACATACCAACATTCAGTTATGCACACCAGTAGACATGAAGCCCTCCTCATCTATTTCCCTGGAAGCATCTTGATGGTGCAGGAAGAAACGCTCTGGCTGTGTTTATTTTTTCATGTTTGTGGCTTGAAATGATGCCGTGTGATCCTACTCTCTACATTTAGATATATATTTATTGGGGTTTATGAATCCAGTGTGTGTGCCTGCATTAACCTGGCAAGTAATGGTGTATAGGTGTATTGATTTTACCAGTTACCCAGTTTTTGTTTGTCATCTGCCTCGTTGCACTGCTGAAAATCCACCCTAAACTGGTTTGCTGGTCTATGATGGTCCTAGTTGGTTTATGCTTGTCTTAGCTGGCCTATGCTGGTCTTTCAGGCTGGCCAAGCTGGTGTTCAGCTGGTTTAGCTGGTTGACCAGCCTGTCTCGGAGCCTGACCTGCTGACAATAATCAGAAAGCCTTTTAAAACCTGCAGACCAGACCAGCATGACCAGACTAAGAGACTAGCTAAGACTAGCAAACCATCTGGTCTACCATTATTTTTTGATAAGGTAATTATATTTCCTGACCAGTGTAAAGAGTTTAAGTCTGAGGTCATTTAATTCAAAAGGTATTTTATTATTATTATAGCGTTTATACTAATGCAGCTCAGGTATGAAATTGGTGGGTCTGGTACTCATTTATCTTGAGACATGAAAGTTACGCAAGCAGCAGATGTGGTGTGGAATCACTTCTCCACTGCACTGCCATGTCTTTATCATTATTATCAACAATGTGAGTACATTAAAGAGTAATGATGAAAGACCAAGGTGTCATAAAACCTAACTTTTCAAAGCTGCCATAGACTACATTGTGGCTTACATCCAGGGTTTGAATGTTTTAGTGGGTTAAGAGGTCTGACTCTTCTAGAGACCATCTTAAAGTGCATACTTTTACAAGTATGTTTCAATAAGGTTTTCAAGCTATTCTAACTTTTAAATAACAGGTGCGGGTCACATAACTGTAAATAGATACTTACAAATAGAAATAGAAGTTGGTAACCATAGCAACAGTAGCCCACTTGAGCATTTTTTGTCAAGATCATTATTTTTTTATGTATTGATTTTTTTATTACACTTTTATTATGTTTCATACTGTCTCTTTCCATAAAATTCTGAAAAATGTCTGAAAAATGTAAAACCCAGTTTTAGGAGAATTATTTGGTAATCTGTAGAACATTGTGACATTCTGTATTTTAGTAAGTAGATCGGATATGCTCATTCAATATTTCCAATCAAATAAAAGGATTAAAGAACAACTACAGGGGTTCTCATGGTTTTAGAATTATAAGTAGGCTTTTTGCTCAGTATTCTGTATGTAGTACAGTATGTTGTACAGTACAGTATGTTGTACAGTACAGTATGTAGTACAGTACAGTATGGTGTACAGTACAGTATGTTGTATAGTATGGTGTACAGTACAGTTTGGTGTACAGTACAGTATGTTGTATAGTATGGTGTACAGTACAGTATGGTGTACAGTACAGTTTGGTGTACAGTACAGTATGTTGTATAGTATGGTGTACAGTACAGTATGGTGTACAGTACAGTATGTTGTATAGTATGGTGTACAGTACAGTTTGGTGTACAGTACAGTATGTTGTATAGTATGGTGTACAGTACAGTATGGTGTACAGTACAGTTTGGTGTACAGTACAGTATGTTGTATAGTATGGTGTACAGTACAGTTTGGTGTACAGTACGGTATGTTGTATAGTATGGTGTACAGTACAGTATGTTGTACAGTACAGTATGGTGTACAGTACAGTTTGGTGTACAGTACAGTATGTTGTATAGTATGGTGTACAGTACAGTTTGGTGTACAGTACGGTATGTTGTATAGTATGGTGTACAGTACAGTATGTTGTACAGTACAGTATGGTGTACAGTACAGTTTGGTGTACAGTACAGTATGTTGTATAGTATGGTGTACAGTACAGTTTGGTGTACAGTACAGTATGTTGTATAGTATGGTGTACAGTACAGTATGTTGTACAGTACAGTATGGTGTACAGTACAGTTTGTTAGAAGGAAATGGTCTTCACTGAACCTCTTTGCAGTGTGGAGGAATATGTGTGTGTAACATTGAATCACACATTGAATCTGCTCTGTGTTTGTTGTCATATAAAAGAATCATGCTCTGATTTACTATGTGATAAATGTTGCATATGTCCTTCTGTGAGGTAATGTGCTGGGTGGTGTTGTCACCTAAGGAGAGAACTAGTCACTCTCAGTGGGCTGTTTTCTTGAGGTGCTGTTAAAGCTTAATGTCAATTATAACAGCAGGACAAGATTTCTATTGTGTGACTTTGTGCACAAGAGGACGCACAACCCGCTTTATAAATAATACACATCAAACCCTTGAAATCAAATGAAATATTTAAGCACTTGCTGCTGTGTAGATACTATGAATGAATCACTATCACAGACGTTGACCTCAAAGAGAAAAATCAGTTTAATAGTTAAATATTCTGTGAAAGTAAGTAAGCCATACTGTGGCCTCTTTGTAACTTTGCTCTGTTTGTTTAAGCATCCCAACCATCCCTACTTGATGCAGCAGCATCATGTGAGGCTTAACCAATCATGTGAGTTTTGGAACGTTACTGTCTGTTCGTTTGACCAATGGCAGATGGGGGAGTTTTTGCAATTCTGTTTGATGATGCCTCACATTCATTGATAACCGAGTTTGCAGAACAGAATGTACACTAGTGTTTTATCCATATACGGGGAAAGTTGCCTCACTACAAACTGGCTGGACCTGCACACTTCTCTGTGTAAAATGTGCTCCTGAAATATACGTTAATGGATATTCATAAGGTCAACAGCGAACAATCTTAAATAGAACATGCTACATGCTCTGTAGTATTCTCAATGATTCCTGCAGTACTGAGAAATATTAGTGGAGTTATACAGTAATTCTACTGGTGCAGTTCAGTAGGGATTTTAACATGCAAACACTAGTTACAGTGTGTTTTATAGGAATCAATATACTGCAAATGTTTGCAACCATGCATCTGTGGTTTATGTATGACTTTGCCAATGTTTTGTTTGCAAATCTGTCTGTGGTTTGCTGCCGAATGTGTTGTGTTTAACATGTTATATGAATGATCACCACAGAGTTGAATTTGCATATATACCCAGTCATTGCAAACTGGGTCCAATGAACAGCAATTTCATCTGGATAACCAGAGAATTTAGCAAGATTTTAGGTCATTGCAAGAGGAGAGTAGTGCAATAGTACAGTAGTGCTACCTTTAGCTGAGGGAATAGCATGTATTTGGTGTTCATAGAAATGATTTTATTTTCCTTGTTGGACAACCTGTGCTGTCCCAGCAGACAAATGGTGTAAAGCTTAAATAAAATAAGACAGAAGTAAGGAAAATAAGACTTTTAAAGGATTACTGAAAGACTGCAGGCAT
This sequence comes from Ambastaia sidthimunki, assembly GCA_036877625.1. NCBI lineage: Eukaryota > Metazoa > Chordata > Actinopteri > Cypriniformes > Botiidae > Ambastaia > Ambastaia sidthimunki. Next base: position 6,102 of record JAZGTK010002521.1, on the reverse strand, counting down.
TGTAGGAAACTTCATTTACCAGCAGAAACCGCTGAATCTCATAGTGTAACAACAGGTTAATCAGCAAAAAACTGTTTTACGTTACCCTCCTTATGTCAACAGATTTGGACAATTAGAAACTGCTTTTTGCCAGGCATTGTTATGCTGTGAAAACTGTAGGATAAGAAATGCAGAAAAAGTTTTCATTAAACAGCCTGCAGACAGCGTGTCCCCCGCAACACTTTACCCCAGGGGCCTTAAATGACGAGCCCTGGGGCCACATTCTACCTGTGAGATATTTTCAAATGGACAGTTTAACCAGAAATAAAAATTCTGCCCTCATTTACTCATCATGTTATATAAAACTGTATGGCTTTCTTCATTTCATGAATAATTTGTAGAGACTGACACCAATTGAGTCGGTGGCAATATTCTTCAAAATGTCTCCTCTTCCAGTCATACAAGTCAAACAGTTCCAGGGTGAGTTCATTATGACATTATGAGTTTTGGTTAAACTAAACTGTTAACTTGTTAACTGCACTTCTAACGCATATAACGCATTGCAGCAGCTAATGTATGACAAATGTTTACTAAAGATATTTCTGTGGTTCAGCTTGAGTTATCTTTTTCAGGTTTTGGCATTTAATGTCAACATTTTAACAAACTGCACTGAGCTGTTGGGATGAAGTTTGTTGATATTTTTGAAGTTTGTATGATGTATTTATGTGTGTGCTTGAAACTTGCTGACATCTTGAGAGATTGGCTGAATTTCTGGTGGTTTTGATTTTTAGATGTTTCAGAGGGGCAACTATAACTGACATGCGCCCTGCAAATCCACAAATTTGTGTATATAGAGAGTATTTATTTGCTTATTATCGAACCTTTATACTATCGAATCTCTAACATTATAATGCTCAGGCCACCCTGCGGGCACTCATCCTCACAGGACCCTGAGCAGTGAATCCTCCAGGGCTCTTAGCTAATCCCTTTCCAGGTTAATCCAACCAGGATCTCCTTCAGCTCCACTCATTCTGATCCTATCTGCTCTCTCTCTCTAGCCAAAGTGGACTTCAGTTGATTTCAGAGCTCTGCCCCGGCAGTAATAAAACCCAGAGGCAAAGCAAACAGCAGGAAGGCCAGTCTGACAGCAGAAGAGACGGTCATGAGTCTTACTGCAGTCATGTTGGGAGTTACAGGTATATGTGTAGTTAGAGTGAACTTGTTCTGTTTTAGGTGTTGCGCTGAGATTTTTCATTCCTCTTCAGGGTGTAGGAGTCAGAAATGTTACAGTACATTTCAGGCTGTTTGTTGGTTTCAAGTAAAGGTGTGTAAATTTTGCGCCACTAGCTGTGCAAACCACATTTTCAATAAATGAAATAATGACGTGTTTTTTTATCTTTAAAAAGATTTTCCTGCTCATTCCACCTCATCTTCTATTGGTCAGACATGCTGTTGGACCTGCAGTAAAGAAATCAACCTACAAATGTTGTTTTGTAGTTGCCTGTGCAATGTGAAGCTGCAGGAGTAGAAAGTATTTTAACATTTACTACCTTCTTAATCATCACACAACAGGTGACTGACAGGAGTTTAGCATTTCAGTTGTATTTGCACTGTACAACATTAATGTATGTGTTAGGACAGAGTCTCAGCATTACATATGATCCTGTGAGTACAAGTGATGCTGGAAGCTGTGCTCACCGTGATGAAGATCTTGTGTGTGTGACAGATAAAGCTTTTGGTTTAGTTTGTTCCAGGCCACCACATTCATTGATGCTGTTATCATTGATATGGACTGCTTTGCAAATGCCTGCTGTGGAAGATGGTGGTTGTCATGAAGCCAACAAACCTGAGCAGAATATGTGCAGAAAACACTGACGGGTTTCACTGTGTTACTGGACTGTAGCGTGTTTCCACTGCTCTACTTTTACAATTGCAGCAAACTGTCCAGAAACACTGAAATATAATTTTAAACACTGACCGCGATACTTAGCTGCAGTTTTTATAAAGATCAGTAATTCAAGGAAATTCACATCATTAAAGATTTTAGGCGGGCTGACAGCTTAATCACAGATTTTTATGGGGGCTGAAATGAAAAACAGTCCAGAAATGCCATCAGTTCAGATACGTTGGAGGTTTTGACTGATATGTCCTAATTCATGCTTTTGAATTAAGTACAGTAGGAGACCATACAGTAGCAAAACAAAATATGGGAAAAACTCAAATTAAGTATGTCTCTTAAAAATCACATTTGAACAAAGATGATTCTTTGTAAATGCTCATAATGTATAAATATAAAAGAGTCATTTCAGATTTCTCTGTGCAGACAACAGTGCATTTGTAACGTGTGGATGAGTGATTGCCTATATTTGTCTGGTGTTTTGATTTCAAAACAATTGTCTAAATATTAGGTTTTAAAGTAAAAGAACAGTTAAAGAAGCTGTTAGCATGCATCATGCTAAGCAGAGGCTGCATAGTTCACTTGTTTCCTCCTGGCCTAATAGCTGCGTTTTTCAAAGGCTGGAGAGACACGGTTAATGTTGCATTTAATGGTCACACAGATATGCTTTATGTGAATCTCACCGCATGTGACATAGCTCTCTGTTTATATGTGTGTTTATAGGTGTATGTTTGTGTTTTAGTGTCCAGATTATTGTGTTGGCTTTCTTTGATTTATATTGTAAGTGTTTTAGCTGTGTGTGTGAATAGAATAGGGGGCAGTTGAGGCTTACTTGTTAGTGAGTTGAACTTGTAACCAGAAAGTTGCTGGTTTATTTCCAATGCTGGCAGGTAGCAACTGAGGTGCCCTTGATCAAGGAATCTTACACATCTTACAAGTTGCTCCCCGGGCACCACAGTGCTGCTCACTTCTCTGTGTTCACTCCTCACTGGTATGGAGTTAATGTAGGGGTCACATTTTGGGTATGGGTTACCAAATACCAGATAAGTCACTTTAAATTAAATTTAGCCGTCCACATAAAATAACTTCATAGAGGTCCAAACCTCTATCACGTCTAACAGTTTGACGGCAGACTGTGCTAATGCACAAGCGGTAAAAGCTAATGTACTATGCCCTACTATGGCTAGTAACCCCTTAACCACCTTTCAGAAGCTACAGGGTAAATGTAGCAAACTACAGGTTTATCCCAGTGTGGCTCTGCTTTTATATACAAACTCCTCCACTCCAGAATAAACAACCCTCAGGGTTCAGAGACCTCGCTGTACACTCCTGTTTTCTTTTTCTCGTTAAATTGTTATTGTAGATCCTTTCACTCCACATTTTTTTGCTTGAATGACACTAGTGGATGTGTGTGTGTGTGTGTGTGTGTGTGTTTGCATGTAAGTGAAGTCTGTTTCCAATCTGGCATAAAAGGCAGTTTTCCTGGATCAGGTAAAATCAGCTCTACACCGGCCTCTTAAACCTACTGGTCTCAGACCAGAATGTAGTAACAACAGTGCCGGTTATGACATTGTTTAGCTCTTAAATCATCAGAAATGCATGTTTGTTCTGATCGAGTTGCACACATTTTTAAGTGTTCTCGCATTTGTGCCATTTTGATGGTTGGGGACATGATTTGCACATGTCTTATTTGTGTGTCTGCATGTTTGACAGTGTGTGTCCTCTAGATGAATGGAAACAGCACAGCTGAAGCACAGCTTTATCCATCCACTGGAAAACAAACAGCATTATTTCACAATGTCACAGAAGACTGCAGGTTGTGTTTCAGTGCACTGGGTCTTGTGATTGAAGTCAATGGATTGAACAGTAAGAATGTATTAACTGCGGGACACAGCGCTGCGGTCTGCACTGAGCAAAGGGCCCATTAGTGATGCATATGTATGAGCAACAACCACTAATAAAGCAAATGTACTGAATGCACAAAGCACTGCCGAATACTATTGTAAACTACATGTTAATTTTCCTTAAGTACTTAACACGATCTCTTACTTTACAAATCATCTTGTCCTCCTTGTTCAAACACAAATTCCATCCAATTGTAAATAACGAGTAAACCACGGGATTTATAAGGTCATAACCTTCAAGTCTCGCAAGTCAACACAATAAGACTCATTAGCTTGTGATACATCATTGAGTTGTGTTGCATTCAAAAGACAAATGATTACCCACAGTCTCTGCTTGAAACAACAGCTACTGTTGGCTTATGACAAAAATCTGTTCTAACCGGAAACATTTGTTTAGATATAAATTGTATCAGATATAAATAATACATCAGGACAATTTTTGTTGGTTCTTTATTTTACAAAAGATTGATAGGGCTTCTGTAATCTAAGTGTTTAAGGCTGACCAGCATCAAAACTGTCTTTAAACTGTACTGGCTCAGAGCAGCATGTCAGATGATGTCAAATTAAACTCATTATTGTTATTAACGTTAACGTTATTGCCTTTGATATTATAATGTTTTTACACGCCATATTCTTAGAGGCAGCACAGACAAACAAGCTGAGAATCGTTTATGATTTATTTTATTGCTGTTTCACGTTTTAGTGTACCAAAACTTCACATTGGTTTATCTAGTAGCATGAAAAACAAAACAGGTATTTAAGCTGGGAATACATTGTATGCAATTTATGCAAGCAGATCCACACGTAATGCGGTAATTGACCATTTTTATTTTCACACTTAATTTTAATTGTGACAGTCATAATACATTTTCTTTAATTGTGCAGAGGTGTGTTTCCCCTTTATCCTGAATTTAGGGGGCAGCATTTCAACCCAGTGCAATGGAAAATTGTACAACTTACTGTGGATTATTTTATCCCATTACTGTGTACCTGTGAAGAGTGATTTAAAGTGGAAGCTCTAGTATGTTTGTTCTATGTTTATGTTTAAGTACACATGTGTGTAAGTGCAGTAACCGTTTCTCCAATGTTTGTCTGTTTTTTCAAGTGCATTAAAATGTCATTGCTGTCTGCTATTGTCCTCCACTCTGCTTTTAAGTTGTTGTTGGCAGCGAGCGTCTTTATGCACCATGCAGTCACTCATGTTCTCGATTGTACTACTTGCTGAACTAACGGTTTCTCTCTCTTCTTGCTCTTCCTGTTTTCTCTAACATGCTGTTCTGTTCCTCAGAGACGCATCCTAATCTTCCTCTAAAGACCCCCGTTCTCTGTTCGTAATCCTCCTCAAAACACGCTGGTGTAGACACCATTTCAGGTCTGAGTGCAATGTTGTCTGAAGAAAATGAGATCATATTAGATTAATTGAGCGCTCAGTATTTATTTGATGTTATTTTGCCTGTGCTAGGCCCTGTATTTGAAGCTAATATGTGATAAATTGCTTTGTATGATGAATTGCTTGTGATGTTTTTCATTTGCATCTAAGCTTTGGGTGTATTTCTTTTACATGTAAGTGTAGTGGTCTTTGCTAAGGCAAGCATCACTGTTACTTTTACTCATACTTGGGGTTTGAATAAAACATAGTGTTATTCTACAAGATCTGCAATACTCATGCTATTGTTTGGCAGATGGTCATTTCTAGATCATTTCTACTAATATTATGGTTAAAATAAGGTTAATGTAGTGAGAATGTGGTTAATTTCTGATGACTGTGCTTTTACAACAAACATCATAGTTACAGAACTATGGTTACTGTAGTAAAATCATGATTAATTTTTTGTAGGGGACATCTAAACACCAGAATATTATAGAGAATCAGAGGTGGGCTATTAATACCTGGACTAGTAAGCAACCAGGAGCAGTTGTGGCCTGTGACTGGTTAGAGAGTCAGACTTATAACCTGAAGGTTGCCGGTTCAATTCTTAATGCTGGCAGGAAATGTCCTTGATCAAGACATCTTGCCCCCAGTTGCTTCTCTCGTGCCCCAGTGCTGCTCACTCTGCTCCAGTGTGTGTTCACAACTCACTACTCCAGTGTGTGTTCATTAACTTAATGTGTTAAATGCTGCTCACTGCTCCAGTGTGTGTTCACAACTCACCACTCCAGTGTGTGTTCATTAACTGAATGTGTTAAATGCTGCTCACTGCTCCAGTGTGTGTTCACAACTCACTGCTCCAGTGTGTGTTCATTAACTGAATGCGTTAAATGCTGCTCACTGCTCCAGTGTGTGTTCACAACTCACCGCTCCAGTGTGTGTTCATTAACTGA
>JAZGTK010002520.1:0-31439 GCA_036877625.1 Ambastaia sidthimunki | reverse complement strand
CACCTACTGTAAGTGAAGTTATCATGATTTGCCTTGCAAATGATTGGAGTGTTGAATTGAGCCCATCATTATTCAGAAGCAAGCATCACAGTATGTCGCCCGTGGGGAGTCGTTCTCTGTGGTGCAGATTCATGTTTGCTGGCCTTCTGATTCTTTTTCTGGTCACTGCAGGAGGAAGCCAGACTCCCAGAATGCACTGGGCCTGTGGACGCCCACGGGCAGACTGCTCCTCTGCCTCACACCCACAGTGAATGTGCTGGTAAGAGCCTTTCCTCTTGCTATCTTTCTCTGCTTCACACACACAGTCATTTTAGTACCACACTAGATAGAATGTTTGTTCATTTGTCATTGAAATGGAATTAATAGACTTTCACAATTAGGGTTAAGGTCCTTCTATGAGTGTTTTTTTATCAGTATGATTAAATGATTCAGTATCAAGAATAGAATCTAATTTTTGTGTTTAGATATTAATTTGCATTTGCTCTTTCTTTGCTTTTTATACAACGACATACCTTGTTCCCTTTATCTTCAGATGACCAATCATTGAGCTCGCAACAGGTGACCTCAGTCCATAACCTTCCTGTACTGCCCTCCCTTATGACCTCTGAGATGGTATCTCCCTCCAATGATCAGTCTGAAGCTGGCAAATCCATTTCTTTGACAGAAAGGTGAGCCACAGCTTCCCTATTCCCAATACATCAGGGCTTGTTTGTGGCTTTGGCTCACTGCTATAAAGTTCTAGTTAATGATTCACCAAAAAGAAATTATGGTCTACTTTCATTTGTTATTCCTCCCACACATGCCCCAAGATCACATTTGCTAGTCAAATGTGTGACCTCTCTTCCTGTGTGTGCATAGAGCTGGTTTGTGTAGACTTATAGAATGCCGACTATTGCCACCACAACACGCTTTGCATGTTCACAGTGCACCTGCGCAGCCAGACTCGGACAGATGTCCCATCTGCGCTCTCATGGAGCGCATGGGCCGCTCTCGCATATACTGAGCACAGCTGCATCCTGGATGATCAGAAAACCAAACAATAAAGTGACTTTTTTTTCAGGACCCGGCTACCAGCAGTCACAAGCAGAGGACCTGAGGGAGAACACACGACCACTGCAGCCAACATGAGTGACTCGCAGGTCAGTAAGAGAGGAAGCTTAGGAAACCAAAGGGGAAGCTTGTTGCGCCTTTAGCGACACCTCTCCCCACTTCCTCTTTTAATTCTCTTTCTAGTCGTGCACTTTTGTCACATCTCTTTGCGAAAAACTTCCTGATTGGCTGCTGCCTGTCTGCTGCAAGAAAGCAGCTTTCCTATCTGTTGGGCCCGTAGGTCACGGAGTGACGAGGGCTTGGATGGCGGTAAGCAGGAATGTGTACTCGCGACTGTGCAGAGAGGATGGACGCACACCCTGTTGTCAATGTGATCTGCTGGGGCTATTGGTGTTGATTTTCACAGCTTTTTGTGTGATGCTTTGCAAGAGAAACAAAGGAAATTAATTTTATAACCAAATGCGTGTCGTGTTCGTCCAAAGTCTGGTTCAAATTACAAACTTGAAATATATTAATCTGCAAAACCAGTTGTTAATACTGTTGTGCTTTGCTTATTGTCTTGTGCACAGTATTTGTTTGTAAAATTTAAACAATCGTTTGTAGATTTCTATGTTGCACAGAAATATCTGCTCTTCAGGAATTTTATTGAATGCTAGTTAATATGTATTTGCCATGAAATAGCCACGGTAGCTGTTATGGCAATATGTGTAAATACAAACAAACCAACGTGTCGGTAGATTCGGGTGAGCTTGGAATGCAATCAAAGTTAAACTATTATCTAAAGATTTTAGTTTTGCATTTCAGCTCATACAGTTAGCCAAAGTGATGGCAGCGTTGGACCAGTTATATTCAGTCTAGCACTAGAACCAGCCATCTTGTGCAGTGTTTTTTTTACAGTCTCTTGAGTCTAGTGTTATATTGTAGATAAGGGCTACATAGACTATCCTACAGCTTGCATTAGTTTTATAGAAGCACATCTTATCAGTGGTTAACTTGTCTTATTTTAGTGGCTAATGGTGGTATATAAAGTTGGTTTTAAAATGTATTCTAATAACGGTATGCCAGTCATATTAAAATGGTCAAATGTCAGAGCAATATTATAGCCAAGCTGATGATCTGTCTGTCAGAAAATCTGACAAGAATTTAACATTACCCTAATGGGATCAAAATCTTTCATCCCCCTTCATAAGTTCTGATTGGTCTTGTGTTTTATGAACTTGATAAGAGAATATTGTGCTATTGTGATATAAATAATGTTTTTATTTTTTTCTTGGTATGTTTGGAATAACTATAGCACTGCCTTGCTGGATTTCACTCCCACTTTTATGAACTCTGCCAGCACAAGTGCTCTCTCAAACCCTCCCTTTCTCGCTCCCTCTCTCTTTCTCTGTCCTTACCACTCTCTCTCTCTCTCTCTCTCCCACACCAGCTGTATAACTCACACACATTATGTAAGAATCTTCTCTCTGAGCTTAGCTCTCATATTACATCTGACATGTCATGGGACAGGTATGGATCTCAGCTCAGTGTGTGTAATGCTTTGCATCTGACAGCAGTTCATATGTAAAAGTGTGTGTACGGTTTGCGTTGCTGCTTGGAGTGTGTCACTAGGTCATAATACAGTGTTGTCATACTCTACAGAAGCTGAGCGAGGGACAGCTTCCTGAAGTGTCTGCAAAATCAGACAGGTGAGTATTTCCTCTGTGTAACTGATATTTTTATGCTCTAAATGGGTTGATAAACAGTGTATTCATGCTTTATTTGGTGTATACACTATTGCTTAATTTTGCAGTATGGTTACATACCCCAAGAGTTAATGTTTGGCTTATATATGTATATGTTTGTGAACATGAACATGAATTATGCTGATATTCAAGAGAGTGTGTAATTGAAAGGACTTGACATGCATCAATTGATAATGAAAAAAACTCTGTATTGATAATGAAAAAAAAGCTGTATCTAGTTAACAGAATATCACAGAGATGGCTCTCTTGGACAGATATATTTTGCCCTATTGGGTCAGTAAGAAATAACCTACTACTAGAACATCCTAGAAACATTTTGGCAAACACACAGAATACCTTAGCAACTGCATAGCAACATGCAGAAAATACATACGTACAACCATGCATCATAGTGGTGAGTTTAGCGTGGTTAAGCGTCACTTACAATGAGTCTTTAATTGTCTGTTAACTGTGATCTTAGGTACGCAGAAAAGGTTCTTACACAAAATTTCTTCATGGATTCTATGTTGATAAATTTGTTTTCTAAATATGATTGCCAGCAATTAGTACAATACATGTTCAATACACATTTACCACTTGTCATGTTCTCATCTGAGAGCTTTAGCAGAAAATCTTCAAATAGAGCAAAGTGTTTTGAAACACAATAAACGCATTGATAAATCGTGATTTATTTGAATGAATCATGATTTCTGCAGGGCAACATTCCCCCACAGGTTTTCCAAACAAATACACAAGTATGCAGGTCAGTAAATGAAACTGAAATCACACATGAATTTTCCTCGTCACGTGTGCTTGTGTTTAGGAGTGTCTTGTTGCCAGTAGTGGAGGAAGAGGAGGCCATGCCAGATGCGGCAGTGGGGAACTCACCAGGTAGAGGAAATAAAACTAAAAGACTTCTGTGACACTGAAGCAACAAAGACTCTCTATTCATTCTGTCTCTGCTTCTCAGACAAAAGCAAGTCGGACAGTAATGGGAAACTGGCATTACCTGCTTCAAACTCCAAAGTCTCAGCTGACCCATCAAAAGATCCTACAGATAAAGCAAAGGACGTGACCCTCAACCCAACAATCAGTGAGGGTGGTCTTCCAGCCGCACCTGCGGCGCAAGACTCCAAAACAAACCTTCTGGCTCTGAAGAACAAGCTCAAAAAAGTAAGAAGTTCATGCTAAATACTTTAAGGGAAGTTGAGATACCAGAAGTTGTAGCATGCTATGCTGTACTGTAACTAGTTTAATAGTCTGATAATAGACAGGAGAATGCAGTCCTACCTGCTGGGCCAGATCCACGATTCAACACTTTTGAATTATGAAGTTTAGAAGAATCCGTTTATCTTGATCATTCAAAACTTGTCATTTGATGCTTGCCGTGACCTGTCATTGCATGCTGAATGTTGCATTTCACGGGAATACAGAAAAACCATTAAAGAAAATGAATGGCTTACAGGAAATGACTCCCAGTATGGAAGCCAACAAGAGCCAAACAGCACAAGGCGGCAGTGAGACTGCAGTTGCTACAGAAAAAGGTAGAAACACTCTCTCTTGCTCTCTCATCTCTTATGCTACTTGTAATGCTACCTCTAATGTTAGATATTTTTACTTATTGTCAATCATTTCTGTTCCCTGAGGCGATACATCTGTTGTGTCTCAAGATGCCAACGATTCCACCAAAGATGAGAAGAACAGGTTATAATGCTTTGTGTACTGATTTGTTATCCATACATTTTAATGTGGTTCAGGCATGTCTTCACGTGACTCACTTGACATATTCATGTTCCAATTAATTTGAGTTGTGCATTTTATCTGCAGCCTGTCGCCCAGTGACAAAGAGATTGAGGTGAGGATTTTCTTGCTTATTGGCTTATTTTATTCCATTTTCAGTTTTTATAGAGGATTTTTTATAGAGGAAGAGTTTTTACCTTGCTCTCTTTTTAGGCGGAGTTCCACCGACTATCTCTGGGCTTCAAGTGTGACATGTTCACCCTGGAGAAGAGGCTTCGTCTGGAAGAACGCTCACGAGATCTGGCCGAGGAGAATGTCCGCAAAGAAGTGACCAGTTGTCAAGGCCTACTGCAGGCACGAAATCTGTTGTTTCTTTTAGAAAACACATTTATTTAGCATTGTATTGTCTCAATGCAAGCTGAGATTGCATTGTGCAGACTGAGTCATCTAAGTAGTCTTTGTCTGCTCAGGAAATCTTGAGACAGTCCATAAATCATCCAAGTCAGTATTTTAAAATTTGACTCTGCATAGCATTAGTTCTCAGACCAGCTTTTGAGTTTACCATGAGTGAAGACCCCGCAATTGTTTATTATACAAAAATGTAATTAACTTCAACCTCTGATGTTTATTTACATCATTATAGACTGCCAATATCCAACAATATGGAATTGAACCGGTATTTAATGTAGTCCATCATTTTTGGGTTTTGAGCCCTCTACATTTGCATTGTTGTATAGGCCCTGATCCCACGATGTCAGGAGGATAACCAGTCCATGGAGATCATCCATCGCTTGCAGAAGAACTTGGATGTCCTCATCCAGTCCATGACCAGAGTGTCAAGCCGTTCAGAGATGCTTGGGGCCATTCATCAGGTTAGTGAGTTACCTCAGGTTTATCCAGACTTTTCAGAACGCTCAACTCGCTCACCAAAGACAGACTTGGCAGGGGAGCTGAGCAGCTTACGTGTTCACCTCAGAGTTTGTTATGTGTAGGAGAGCCGAGTGGGTAAAGCTGTGGAGGTGATGATTCAGCATGTAGAGAACCTGAGGAGGATGTACACCAAGGAGCATACAGAGCTGTTGGAGCTTAGGGAGAACTTCACACCAAATGAGGGGTCCTTTGGGTCCCACAATGAGAGGGGTAATGCTCATATAAACACATAGCAGTAAGGAATCCATCAGAGTTTGTCATAATCATACGATTTTATTTTTTGCAGAGGATTTTAGAAACAAGAAGCAGTCAACTGCGCAGCTTTTTAAAGTGAGTTAAAGGCATTCAACAACAATAAAGTTAACAAACAGGCAAATTTTTACTAAAATTTTGTGTCCTGTCCTAAGGTCACTAGCCGACGCATTAGCATAGCTACCATTCCTCGCAGTGGAGGACACGGCCATTTTGACATGGTGAGAAAACATAGTAAGATGCTGATTGATAAATTTGATTATTCTGATCTGATTAAAGGAAGTGGAATATTAAAACTCTCCATTTATCTGTTTGTTTTTAGCAAAATAAAGACACACCAGAGACTGAGGCAGACAGACTTTCCCGTCGATCACCATGGCAAGTATTGACAACACACTTTATTTGTCTACTGAATAATAAAATGGATAATACAAGTTTCATAGCAAAAGATACAGTGATGATCTTCTCAAGACAACATTTGGCCTTTTGTCCAAAGTAATACCCTGCCAGCCTTGCAGTGCACTCATGGTATTTACAAGTCTGCTCTCTGGATTTGAACCCATGACCTTGTGTTGCTGGTGCAGTATTCAACCCATTGAACACTGAATGCTGTGCAAGTCTTAGCACTTTGGATGTCATGGTTGTGTGTTGACCGCTTTACAGGAACATGTCAAACAAGAGACCACCGCTAAAACGCTTCATTAGTTCTGGTACGTGGGCCGACATTGACGAGCCCTCTCTGATGAATAGGTAAGGCCGTCTGTGAAAAACAGTACCTGTGTACTGTCCGCCTTTCGTCCCGTTCCAGTCTCATGTCTCAAAGCCATTAAGTAAACGTGCCGTCAGTAGACCATTGCATGCAGAGCCGCAGTGAAGGTCTTGAGCTAAAATGGTGGACAGTCTTCTGGGTTTCAGCACTGTGAATTTGCACAGGTATGGATGGGACACAGACTCCCACTTGGAGGAGAAGCGGAAAAAGGAACCAAAGGAGAACCGGAGGTCTAGCCTAACAGAACTAGGCATCAAAATTACCTCCTTCATAATGCCAGCCAAGACGTTAGTGTACCTGCCGCCTCCCCGTATCTTCATTTACTTTTCTGCTTCAGAGTTTAGCTACTTCAGCTTTAACTACTAAAAATTGAGGAGTTCCCGCCAAAAATGTTGGTGCTAAGAAATCTAAGGGAAATGCTTCTGTTAAATTCATCAGCTTTGCCTTTCTCTTCATCACAGAAAGACGCACACTAATACACTGCATGGAATCAATTTCACTTAAAACTCAATTTCACTATTCACTTAATCCAAGCAGCCCATCTGTGGTTTCAGAAAATTAAAAATACAGTTTGTATTTTTTTTTTTCTTTTATTTAAAGTTGTTACAGATAAATGTTTTTCCCCCATTTGGTAATAAAGTGCTTCAAACTTTAGCCATCTGGCCACGTATTCTGGTCCCACAGTTGAGTGCTGACATTCTCTGTGGTATTTTTTAACAATAGAATTAACAGTGATCAACTATGAGTTTTTACATTCCTCTGAATGTTGTTTTCTTTAGTGATGTGAAACTGTACTGTGTACTGTCCTCTCGCCTCAGTCGTCTTTTCATGCCGATCTGAAAATTATCTGTATTACTATCACCTCCGCACTGTATATATTAAACATGTTACAAATCTTGTTTTTTGCTTTGCTGATTGAAGACCAGCTATTTTCTAATGATTGATTATAAGGCCAAAAGCATAGTCTAAGTATGGAAAGAATTTATAATAATGTAAAAACAGGATTTCTCAGCTTTGCCACAAGGGGCGCTATAACACACATCAACATAAACTATATTGTGTGTTCTTGAGGTTTTCCCTTTAGTTTAAAAAGCATCTTGCAAAGTGAATAACAGATCTGGACGTTTAAAGGTAACCCTACCCTTGAGGGTTGGGCAATGAGGCTTGTTCCATCCATAGTAACCCAAGGACATGCTTTGTGCATATACATGTATGGTGGGACCATGTTTGCAATACATTTGGCATACTTAGAGTATGTTTCTGGCCTAAAAGAATGTACACTTTACAGGGTTTCTTTCTGTTCTCCGGCTGATATTTTTTACATGATTGACAAACATTTTACTCTGTCTATCCTGGTTTAACTGAACCACCCTGCTTCCTGTTGCTGAAGGTATGTTGTACTTGCTTCTGTGTAAATTTATCTCACTTTCCATCTCAGCCCTACTCCCAGCCCAACAGAACGAGCCCCACCCAGCTTGTTGGAGGTGAGACCTGCAGTTTCCAGAGGCACCAGGGGTGTTTGGATTTGGGTGGCTTTGCTTGTAGTGTTAGCTGCTCTCCTGGCCCTGTTAGCTAGCCTGATGTTACAGCCAGCAGTGGATGCAGCACCTGTGGGTACCGGGGACTCCTGGATGACCATCCAGCAGCTTCTGTGGCCGTACACAGGGCTGAGACACAACGGCCAACCTCCTGTGTGATGCAGAGGGGTCAGCAAAGCTGTGGCAGTCAGTCAGCTTCTGGTGGATGCTGTCCTGACTAGCATCAAAAAAGACAATCAAAAAGACTCAAACTACAAGAGCTGTAATACTGCTGTCTGCAGCTCAGAGATTTGTACAGATGCTGTGAACACAGTCGTGTCAGCTACGTATGTTACAGATTTGTTGAGACAGTCAACAAATGTGTCAGCCATTTTAAATGGAGATTTGCACTAGGATGAGGTTGCAGTCCACGTAGAGGGAAACGAATATCGAATGTCCCAAAATCGCTGCCTGAAAAGGCTGCCTTTTTTTAGACTTCTCCGTCCTTTAAATTGATCAGTGTATTTTTATTGGCAGTTTGAAAGAGTATTGAGATGCCATTTTAAAAAAATATTTTTGTTTTTTGTTAACTTATTGTTTTACTGCTGTAGAAATTTGTTTGCTCTTTGATATCATCAGTTGTTACAAACACATACTTTTTATTCCCATGAGGCTGTTGTTTTCATGTTCATTGTTAAGGATTCAAACGCTTTTGTATGTTCCAAAGACAGCAAGAAAACTTTGCACAATAAAAGAAACCGATTCAACTATTCTCACTGTTTACTGCAGAAAAACACACGAGGCGTATAATCCTCATGCATAATAAATATAATCTCTGCAAAGTTTTTTGCATTACAGTAATGAGAATTGTCATGATAAAATCTTTGCAATAACTTAGCATAGAGCATTTCCTATTATTTTTTTTCTTTTGAATTAAGATTCATAAAATTTCATTTGATGTGCACTTTAATGATTGTAATAAATGATTATTGGTGAATACATAAACTTTAAGGCAATATTTTTAATTTAGGTGTCAGTTATAATTTCACAGATTTCCATTTTTGATCATTTATCTCATTACAGTCACTCAGCATACGATGGTGTTGCGAAAACTATATGACAATGTTAAAAACAATAGTCAGATGTCCCGTGTCTTTGTGTGTGCTCTCTGTATGTCTCTGGATGCATGTGCCGTCTCTTTTCAGGAGTATGTGAGCACTCGTGTTGCACACAGGAGCCTCTGTACGGTTTCTGTGTAAAGATAGTGAGAGTGCTGAACTTTTTCTTGGCCCTCGCTACTCATGTCCTGTCTGAGCATGTGCAGAAAGGTGGAGTGGAACTCGCTGTCCTCTGCCAGCTCAGGAGAGAAACTGTCATCGTGCTCCTTCATCTCCAATCGCTGATTCCTCTGAGCACCCAGCAGGTACAGAGACCACGCCTCCTCCTGCACCGGCCCCGCCTCCAGTTGTTCACATGCCTGTGAGAGGGATGTTGAAAACAAAGGTACTGCCTGCTTACAGAGAACATGGTCTATGGATATGTTCAGAATAGGATAGTAGCTTACTACATACAACAAAGTATGTATATTATCCACTGAATTGTTGTCGCATGACCTTATTGTGTTGCATATGGGTGAAATTTAGTTAACATCTTGGAAATAAAGGGTTATTTTTAATGTATTATTGTGAAAGAATGTCATCAAATTCTTTCACAATAATACATTCACGACCAGTCAAATAAGTGAAAAGCATTGAATTGTGGGATACATTATTATGTGCCGTGTGCTATGATGTATTGTACTGGGTATTTTTGCAACTATAGCAGATCATCTAAACCGTTTCTATGCACAGAAAAAATTGGCATGCTGTACACAAAAATACATACTATATACCGCATAAATAGTAAGAGTAGTATGCTAACATGCTATTTTAAACATAATGTATATTATATAGCATTTCGTTCTGTTTGTAAGGGTACATAAGGTACCTGAAGAACAAGGTGCTCTTGTCCGCATTGGGAGTTCCAGCGACTCCACGAGAAAGCCACGGCTTGGGACATCAGGGCCATTTGCTCATACACTGTGTGTTCTATCAGTGGGTCCTAGATATGAATAGCCATAGACATTATATTATACATGATCAGAAATAAGCATTAATTATCTCTTCTATTTAATTGTGCGTCAGTGAATAGACTCTTGTATAAAAACTCTACCTTTAGGTTGATGCTGACATACTTGTCCGAATACTCATTTACAAATATATTGACCCCTGCTCTCTTCATGGCCTTCTGCAGTGCTGAGGCACTCATCCATTCACCCAGCAGATGATTCAGTTCCTTTGCATCCTCTATGTGCAGCATACAATGCACACCCTAAAAAACACAATTTTCTTGTCATTTAGGGTTTTATTGGGGTATTTTCCAGGTGTCATTTTAAATAAAGAAATGTGTGCAGCTATTTTAATGTTACAATGGTAACATTAAAGTTCGGTATGTTTAACCATACCAAAGCCCAGTGAATATTAGAATAAACTTTATAAAGTAGATAAAAATGCAGGCAGTATTTTTTTTATACACAGTGGGCTGTGATATGTCAGCACTGGCCTTGGGTTGTTTTAAGTCCCTGTCCATCCCTGAAATTTGATACTTGCTAAATGCTAAACTTATTACTTAAGGCAGTGACTGAAGGGATGCTATTGCTTATATTTTATATGAAAAATAATCTTACCTTGATAGTAATGCTGATTTCAGTAAGAGCTCCGGTGATTGAAAGCAGTGCCGAGTCTGGGCCCAGTGGCCTCAGCTCCCATGACTGGAAAGGCATGTTGGCGTAGGTCTCCTGCAGGAAAGTAAAGCCATAGAACGCATTCATCTGAAAGGAGATGCTGCGGGCCTCTGCGTCATAAGATATCTCAGAAATACAGTCGGTCCTCCAGTGCTGACCTGCAGTAAATCACTGACTGGTAAGGAAGGTTTTTTTTGTTTATTGATAGAAAATGGGCCAAATAAATTTTTATTTGTGCTACACAGTGCTTGGTGGATTTCAGCATGTATACAGTGTAAATTGTTCACCTATAGGATCCCAGCGTGCCACTTGTGGCTCCTCAAGGAACATTATGGAATCAGGCAGAGCTACAGTGACCCCTACAGGCACGGAGGTGACAGCACCGTTTTCATCCAGTCTAACTGAGGTAGAACTCTGAACACGAGACAGCTCTGTGGGATAAGGGAATGTCTGGAGACCTGTCTCCAACAGCTATGAAGAAAGACAAACAGATAATTAACGCATGTTTTTCCCGTATTATCTCCTGAGGCATATTCCTGATTACATCCAGTCATGCACCTCTCGTATTTCCCAGCCCTTCACTGTGTGAGACTGGGGTGGCAAATGGAAAACATCAAAGTAGAAGACTCCGCCCAGTGGTGTGTATTGCTGCAGGTCCACTATATGCACTTGAGAGTTATCATTCACAGGGTCTGTTGTTAAAGGGGTGGAGCCAATTTGATCTACAGAGAATTTAAGCATTAAGATATAAGAGGGAGTGATTAGCATTGCCAAGCAACATGGAAATGTTATTATACACAACATAAGCACAATTAAAAGAATTAACATTAATATAGTCATAATATGTCAACATATGCTTATTTGCTATTTTACAATGGCTTAGAATAGGGCTCATCTGATCAGAAATAAGATTTAAAACTGTCTGCTGTACGTCACAGTGATTTTAGCACAATTATCACATGAAGTCTTCTTAGGCACAAATCAGACTATACAGTAACATTATACAGTGGCCTGTATATATTTAACTGTTGATGTTATTGTAAACAACTGCACATAATTTGATTTTAAGTATTCTACTAATTTTACAACTGCTTTAAAAGTGACTTATCCAATCAGATTTTAGAACTGAAACAACCCATTTTGTGTTTAAGTCATTGGCTGTATTTTAAAAATGAATGGCAAAAAATGCCATTTCCAAAACAGGAAATTATACTGAACTACAAGCAAAAATGAAAATTTTTGATTTGGTAACATTTGACTGAAAAATAGGGCTGTAGAAGATCAGTAAGCAGTAAATGAAGAGAAGATTCCAACCAATTTCAACTCCTGTGGTAAGTCCCTCAACCGTGGTCTCCATCTGACCTTCTTCTTCTAATGGCTTTGTTGAAGAGCTCTTCTTTCCTTCCTTAAGTGAGATCACACTCACAGCACTCTGAAACACACACACACACACACACACACACACACACACACACACATACATACTGCAATATTAATACGGCAACAAATCCCACTACAAAACAAGCACATAGTCACGATCAAAGCTTCAGTCATCACCTTCCTGCTCTCTGATCTGACTGATCTCTGCTCCTCCTCCACCTGCTTCTGGCTTGTTGCTTCATCTCTCTCTCTGTTGTCATCCTGTTCTGTTATAGGAATTACAGATGGGGGGGTGGCAGTGCCCCCCATAATGGATCTTTTATTTTGGATCTGTTCTCGCTCGCTGTGGTGGGACAGGTGGTCGTAGCGTGTGTGAAGGAACCGGACAGCGATGTCACAAATGGCCAGAGTCTTCGGCAGGTCGAAGCCCAGACCGACTTCTTGGAACTGGAAACCTTTGAACCTGCCGGACACATGAAAACAGATAGTGAAGTATTTTCCTTATGCCCTACAAGTACAAACTGATTATTCTGTTTTAACATTAAAGGTATAATTCACTTAAAGATGAATCATATATGACATTTATTATTTCAGTGGAACACAAAGAGAATTGTACTGATTTTCAGAGCTTTTAAGTGTCATTAAAGTAGTCCATCTGACTCATGCACAACTCCAAACAATAGATTTGTGTGAGGAACAAAACCATTATATAACAAGAAATGGAGGGAATATAATGGATAAGTTATATGGGCTGTATGGACCTATGGATTGTTATTATAATAGATCTTTTATCTTGATTTAAAAGCTTAAAACTCTCAGTCCCATACACTATAACTACCTTGACAAAAAGTGACCAATACAATTCAAAATATTCCTTTTGTGTTTCACAAAAAACAAAGTCATAAAGATTTGGTGACAGAGTGTTTAAGGCAAGTTTTGCCTTAAACACATATAAACCGACAGACAAACCTTGGGTTTTTGTTGAGGTTTGCCCACAGGCAAAGAGTGACGTTTTTATCCTGGACTACAGTCTGCATGTTGCCGGTTTCGATGTCACATTGAGAATTTGCGCACTAAATGAACGAAAACCATTTGCATTATATTGTATCTGACCTGCGATGAGCCACATAATTAGTTTAATAACAGCAAAACTTTCACCTTCAGAAGCTCTTCAGTGGCTTTATTGAGTTTACAGTGAATGAGACTCTGTAAAGTCAGAAGTGTTTCTCTATACTGCTCAGCGACACCGGGCTCTGGACCCTCGCTCAAAAGACGCTCCAGTTCACCCATCAGCTGTCAAGAAAATAAAGTCTTACATCTTCTGAGAAAAATATAAGTGTCTGCCTGTGTAAAACAGAGCAATTTTCACCTGAAGAGTCAGAGCACAGTTCTCAAAGACCTGATGGATTTGGGTTTCTGAGTCCTCTCTCCATAAACTGATAAAAGAGTTGATTTCTGACTGCACGGATGGGTCTGGACTGCCATCACAGCGCATATATCGATCCCACTATAAAGACAACAGACCAAACCATCCAAACATACTCAAACTTCCTTCATACAAATATATACAGATCCATATATGGTAAATATATTTAAAGAACCAAATTTTTAGACGTGTCCACAGACGAGTTTTGTACCCTCGCTTTATTCCTGCAGTCAGATTCCCATGAGATGACTGCAGTGTTGTTCTCGTATAATTTATGCCGTAGTTCGTTTAACTCGTCTTCTCTGCGTTCCTTGTCCTGTGGCACAAACATTGATCAATCTGGCAACCCGGTGCATCGATACAAACAGCTCAATACGCACTAAAGCCTGCAGGAAAATCTGTACTTGATGCTTAAACACCTTTAACTCAAGCAGCTGTTGTTTTTCCTGCTGGATTCGCTCCCTCTCCAGCCTTTCATTTTCCTCACGCTCTGCAATCACACGAGCTTCTTCTACACAGAACAAAACAGTTTGCAAACTCGTGACCGATCAGAAACCACATTTCTTTGGTAATACATGGATTGATTTTAGTTGATTTTGTGTGTGTCACCAAGTAACAACTTCACAGTAGTTATAGTAAGTCGTGGATCTTTCGGAATTTGTATTTGTGAATGGAATATGAATTTGTATGAAAGGTCTGCTAAATTGTTACTTTCATTGACTAATGCATACATATATTACAATCAATTAAGTGCTATAAAAATGTATTGTTCAATGTTAATCCAAAAACAGTTGTTTATTGTTTGTTAGTTCATTGAGAAATAAGGTAGTTAACATTAACTTAACAGATAGAACCTTATCGTAAAGTATTACTATATACAGTATGTGTGTGTTTGTGTGTGTGTGTATAGAGAGACAGATATATATTTATATATACACACACACACACACATATATATATGCGTGTATATATATATATATATATGTGTGTGTGTGTGTGTGTGTNTATATGTATATGTATATGTATATGTATATATGTATATGTATATATATATATATATATATGAAATAAGTGTACCTAGCTCTCTCAGTTTTTGCTCATCTGCTTCTCGTTGCAGTCTCTCTTTCTCCGCCTTGCTGGTGGCTCCTCCTTTCTTTGCGGACCTCTTTTAAAAAGCAAATTATGTAAAAGTTAGAAACATTATTCTGTTTTACAAACTGAATTGAATCAGGTCAAAGTACACACGTACCTTTCTATCCTTTGGTGGCTAAAGAAAGAAACGTACGAAGAAAAACGTCAGAGGTAAATGATAACGTGATCTTTTACCATAGCAAAAAAAAAAATAATAAAACGATTTAACTATAGTTTAAACCAAAAACATGGTTACTATAAACCTTGCTACAGTAGCTTGTATCCATGGTAATTCTAGTAAAACTGTGGTTATACCAATGGTAACAAAAAACATTGTTACTACACTTTTACTATAATAAAACCATTGTTAATTTTTCTAAGGGTTGGTTAGGCTTTTTACAGAATCTATTTCACTGAACATGAATCTGAAATACTACTTTAAATATACAACAACAATGCATTTCAGTAACTTTATTAGCATGAGTAATTCTCTAATGAAATACTCTTAAAGCTAAACTCACCATGTTCACGAGCTCTCGGGTAACTGCTGGGCGTCCTGTCACCAAGGCAACGGCGCAAGCGAGGTCAGAAACGGCTCTACAAAAAAACATGGTTATTAAAAAACATGCCTAAATAATAAAGAACAATAAACACAACTGTATAGCTCATTGTGATACAGAGGTCCTTTAGTTTAGTCCTTTAGTTGGTTTTGCAATAGAAGAAGCCTGTTAAAATTTATAATTACTGCCCTCTGGTGGTCTTTAATAGCAATGTTGCAATAATTTATTCCACCACAAGATGGTGAAACAAAACTTTAATTGTGTTTTTGTGAACACATCAGTGCGAGTATTTTTGTCTTCACAGCACAGTATTTTGTGTCCAACAGCATGTTTGTATAGTCCCTGTTTTTTAATACTTATTTGTGTTATTTGATATGCATAGTTTTAAAGTAGCTACTTTTAAACCTTTGTTATCCCTCAGACATTTTTGGCAATTATTGTTTATTGTGTAGCATACAACATGATTGACATAACATCAAAAGGTTTTTTACCAGTTTAATAATTATTTGTGTTTGTAGAATTTAGTCCATGTGATGTTGAGTTAATTCTATTGATTCATAATTTTCTTTGCAGTGGCAGCCTGGCCTGAGCTTGTCTTCATCATGTGATACCAGGATGAGCTTCCCGGAGGTTCTGCAGTCCCTAAATATTTTCACCATCATTTTAACCACAGTTTACAGGTTGGTACATCCTGGGGTGAAATGGGTAAACTTCTTTCTGTCTCATAAAATGACCAAGTAGACCATGTTCACCTCATGCTGACTCCACCATTGAGGGGAGTCTTAAAGAAGGCTGGTGGAAGCCACACATTCAGCCTTTTGGGAACCTGTCCATACACCACAGCCTGTTCTTCTCTGCATTAAGCTGTACAGGTCTGTTCTTACCATCTGGAGTTTCAGCTGTGTGCTTACACAACACACTGAAACAGGAGCATGACATTGTCGTTTATAATGCAGCCACTTGTTATACAGACAATAACATCATTGCATTTTTTTTTATCGTTGCTGTTGTTTGTAAATATGATGGTGTGTCATTGTCCTCTGTATAATTTGCACATTGCAAATTTGTCTCTATTTCTCTCATTTTTTGAAATACTCTTTTCTGTCATCTATCCATCCGTCTGTCTGTCAGTTAGTCAGTCGGCTGGTCTTTCTATTTATCTGTCTACCTACCCACCTGATTATTATATTTACTAACCAATTTTCCCATCCTTTAGAAGTGTGTATTCTGTGTGAAGGAAACAGACCCTTTATACTAACAGAGGGCTGGAGGAGTTTTTTTTGCAATGTAAAAAAAAGTTGTATGTCAGGTAAGTTACCAGTTTATTTATAATATGTAATTGAGAAAGGTGTTTTTTTGGACAGAAAAAGGTTTTTGGCTGAATTTAAACTGTGTCTGCAGCAAACCAGATATTGTTAAATCCAATCCCTTCTGGTTATCTGTTAAAAAGTCAGGCCAACACATAAGCAGTTATTTGCGTCACTTCATATTTTTAGCACGGTTGAATGACTTTTTCTCTCTTATTAACTGTTGTTTGAGGTCTAGTGCGGACTGCTTGCTTTCATGGGGTTGACCCGTCTCAATATGTCTGATATGGTAAAAGGTCAGGCTAGCACAGAATGTGCTATTTACATATGTCTTCATTCACTTTGTGTTGGACTGAGTGATTCTCTTTATCGTTGTTGTTTACAGGCCAATGCGGGCAGTTTTCTGAACTCAGTGGCTTGATATCAGACTCAAGCGTTTGTGTGTGACCCGGGCGGGTCATCCCATCATCATCTTTCTCGAAACTGTATTTTAAAGTGACGGCGCAGGGCTAATGCGGGATTAATGGTTATCCAGAGAGAGGCGGTGAGCAGATAGGGCCAGACATTTCCTTTCAACTCTCTCATTATGTTCGGTTTGTAATTACACTAAACCTAATTATTGTCTCAGGCTTTTGTGATCTTCAAAGCTAAGATGTGACAAATAAAGCCGTTTGAGTGCAAGCAATGCAAAAGAGAAAACGCTTAATGAACAATAAAATCGACGAAACGCCCAAGAAAATAGAAAAAAGGGAGATTGGGGCAGACATTAAATCTGTTGACATTTAATTTGCTGGCGAAACGGAAAACACACTTCCTTCTACAAGACAACATTTGGGCGCAAACAAAATGTGTCGGTTATGAGGACAAGAGAAGGATGAAAGATGGGTTTACTAACACGTCTCTTAGTCTCTCTTTCATGTTAATTAGAAATCACATTCCCTTTGTTTTCCTCAGCTGCCGCTTATTTATTTTCCTATTCCGACCATTAGAACAAATTTGCAACATGAGACACAAATAATTGGATTTGTCTCCATGGTTGTCGTAGATGGGGGATGTTTTGTTTGGATTTCTGCTGTAGTTCAGCACTGGATATTTTGTCTTGCTGCATTAAAGAGAAAAGATTGAGGTCTTTGATGACCTAAGTGAGCTTGTTTATTTACATTAATGCATTTGTGAGACTAGAACATTTGTGTCTTAAATTAAACCTGTGACCTTGGTATTACTAGTGCTGTCATGGGCTTAAATGGGCAGATTGGCACACTTCTCACAACAGAATAATAAGTAATAATTGTATTTATTAGTAATAATAATAAAAATAGTAAAAATAAAGTAAAAATAATATTATTACTTTTTTTTACTAGTATTTATTTCAGCCATCCCAGATAAAACAGTGTATCGTACCTTGTATTGATTTGATGGTGCAAATATTCCACATTTACTTTTTTTAAAGGTATATTTCCCCCAAATAAAAATTCTGTCAATTTTTCACCATTGTTTCTTTCTCAAGTTTATATATGAAAGTGAGAATTTAAGAGCTTTTAAAGAGAACAGCAGTTTTTCTCTCACAAATGGCTTCAGAAGACATCACCAGTCCCCATTCACTTTTACTGTGTGGAGAGCACCAGGTCAAACACCTGGCAAACATCTTATATGAAAAAAGTCACACAAATTTGGAAACAATGACAAAATATTACATTGGCTGAACTATTTCTTTACAGCTTCTCGACCTTCACTACTTAGCCTATAGCGTTCTGTTTCCAAAAGCATCTTGTGGGAAGTGAGCTACATGCTAAGTGTGTATCTGTGCTGTAAGGGGAAGAGAGAGTGTATGGAGATCAGAGAGGAGAGGAGTGCTGGGACTGTGTATTGTAATGATGTATGAGAGGGTTTGTTTGAGAGCATCTCTTAGAGTTTAGAAGCTTTGGGGCTGAAGCCAAAGTCTATCTCACATTCACTTCCTGCTCCACTGTCCTATGAACACGCTTCACACACATTCATCATTATAACATGCCCTACTTACTTTAGACATCATTAATTTATTCATGCCTCTCTTCCACACACACACACACACACACACACACACACACACACACACACACACGTGTAGGATCCCAGGAAGTTACAGAATTCCATCCCCCTTACTTAAATTTCCATAGACAAAAAAAGTTCTCAACTCGCAAACTTGAGGAGAGAACGCAAACCAGAATTGGTGTGAACAACCCGCTTTTGGACTCTGCTCAGGTGTGACTAAGTGACAAAGTGTCTGTGTGTTCACCAGCACAGGTGATGGAACCGGTTGCCAGATTGAGTGTGAAGCCACTGAAAGTTCTGGAACACAGTCAAACTCATCAGCATAATAGATCAGATTAAAACTGCAAACGCTTGACAGCGCCAAGCCAGCGGGCACTCGCCGTCTAAACGTTCCTGTAAATCTCGGCTTAGACAATGTAACGTGGACCGCGTCCAAAACCCAGCATCATGTTGTTCCACTCGCTCCTTCCGGGCTCGGGACATCAGAAATGTTTCTCGTCTTTATACAGAGACCCCCAAAAATGAGTTTGACATTTAAGACACGGTTTAAATTGCATTAATGTCCTGTATAAAATACCAAATGAAATAGCCATATATATTATATATTGTTTCAAATAGTTCCAGTGTAGCTTAACTGGAAGTGCAAAGAGTTGTGGGTTCGAATCCTATAGAACACACATACTGATTAAATTTATAACTTGAATACACTGCTTTGGATTCTGTTGCTTTGGATAAAGGCATCTGCCAAATGCATAAAAATTAAGATGGAAATGTTTGGACATTTTATTGTTTTTCAAATTTAGTGGAATATGCCCATAGTTAGTGTAATGAACAACACCTGTAGTTTCTGTACAGGGTTATATTTTGTTTTATTAACCTTGACTTGACTCCCTTTTGTTCTCATCCTGTCAAACAGATGACCTTTGTTCTACTTTAAGAGTTTGGGTAAATGTGAAATTGATTCCTTGTGGCCTTCTCTCATTGGCTGTGCTCCTAGATATTAGTCTCTGTAGGGTGGAGGTCTTGGATCTTTTTGCCCTTGGTGAGGCCAGGTTAGTTTGGCTCTGTCTTCCTCTGTGTTCTGCAGCTGTCTGCTGTCTGACCTGGTATTCTGCCCAAAGAACCACTCTCTGTCCGTCTTTGTCTTTTCTATCTACCCTTATGCATTGTGTCCCTCACAATGAGTCAGAGTAACCTTTCAAAAGCTTGTTTTTATCTCATCCTATGGTGTGTTTTAGCACAGTGGTTCTCAACTGGTTTGCTTCAGGACCCAAATTTTAGATTATGCAGAATTAGTAACCTGTCATGATTTACCCACATATTGTATTTAAAGCAATCTGGGTCTTTTTTTTTTTTACCTTGCATGAGTCCGAGGGCCCCATGCACTGTTGGTTACCCCTAACCAAGATGTAAATGTGATGTGGGACCATATCTCTCATGTTTGGTGAAGGACTCTTGGGCCCCATGATTCTCTGATCCAGCCCTGGTCATACACCATTAGCGGAGAGCCAATGGTTTAGCTGAAGACTTTGCTAAACCTTAGATATTATTTTTCTTGCTTTCACATTCTCATTCACCCCATGGTGGTCTGATGTAGCACACGTTCCGCCTTCTCTCTTTCTTCCTTACCCTCTGGTGCCCTAAAAGGGTGTGTTAGTCTGTCTTACCCACTGGTGCTGTGCCCTAAGAGAGCCATCATCATTTTATCCCTGATTATATGAACCGGGGACCACATCAGACGGTTTCTGTACCCTCTTAACTCGCCCGGTCTCGCCCTGGCACTCCGCCAGCCTCGCCCGCACATCTCCATTCAGACCGCCTTAGGAAAATGTTTTAATTGTCACTTCTTATTCAGACAGAGAGTGACATCTCGAAGAGGACAGGCGGGAAAAAGGCGGACCGCAGTAATCAGAGGCGATGAAGACAACTTGCAGGAATAATCACACACACTCAAGCACACACACACACACAGTTCGCAGGAAGCTGTTTGTGACGAGCTGTTCCTGCTTTTGGCTCTGAGCACCAGGAGGTTCTCCGCTCTGCTAGGCCATGATCTGATCTGACAAGCGTACTGCTGTCATCTCACGTTTGTCCCATTTGAAATTCTAATTAATGAACTTGCAGCCTTTTTTGCGTTGTTTTCTTTTGCATCTGTTTATTTTCCCGTCGTTCTCCTAAGTTGCTGTTTATTTCCTTCGCAGAGTTTGTCTTCTATTTGTCTTCTCTCCATACTTTCATTTGTTCTTTTGAGTAATTGACTCCAGCGCCCGACGCGTTTGGACACGTGACCGTTTTTGCCACGTCGCTGATGTAATCGGGGACAACAGAAGGAGGGTCGTGCTCTTGTAATTAAACCTTGCATAAGCAAAACATAATGACTCGAGATCGCCGATGTCGATGTCTTTGAGAACAGAGAGAGTCAGCACATCTGATAATAGTTCCCTCACTTCCTTAACACTTTGTTGTATTTATTACATTTACATATGCATTTTGCGGACACTTTTATCTGAAGTTACTTTACAGTGCATTAAAACACATGGCCTTGGCGTGGCTAGCATCATGTAATGAGCTACAGGAGCTTTCAATTCTGAGCAATTCGGAGTGTGTTCTTAGACTTAGACTCAGTATTAATAAAACAGAGCACAAACAGCAACAGGTTTTTTATTGTTATTTTTTGTCTTATCTTTTTTAAGTCTTGACAGTCATGGTCATAAAAGTAATCAGTTATTATTCAACACAAGAAGAAAAGCCCCACAGAAACATTTATTTTATTATCTGTTATCTTTATAAACTATTTCTTTAACCCAGTTGCGTAGTGTAACGTGTTCCTCTCACGGCCAGCAGGTGGCGGTAGCGCACTTACCGGCGCTCATCGGGTCACTCCCGTTCCATCTGTCACTGCGCGCCTCATTCTTCATGTTTCCATCTCTGAGCTTTTTGGGTGTCTGCCAGTCAGAGTGAAAATGGATGTAGAACTAATCTATTTCCATGCATGTCTTAATCCCCTAATACAGTGATGAAATCATTAAATCGCAAATCATCATCATCTCCTGCCTCTCCACTCCGCTGTTGCGTTTAATGTTTAAATAACAGGGTTTGATGAAGAGCGGCTTTGCGCTCTTGACGCGCTTTTGTGCCGCGTTGTTGTGACATTAGATCCGTGTTTATCCGCTCTGCTGTAGCATTATCTGCCTTTGAGAAAGTTTCAGCCTTTTTTGGACCTTTTTTTACGTTTTAAAAGCTTAAAACAGCCTTGTGGTAATGTAGGAAAAGAATCTCGCTTCAGTCATTTTCCATAAAGGGCTGTCAGGGACATCGACTTACGTTTCCTGTCATATTTAGAGTTTATCCTCACTTTTTCCGTTTTTACTATTTTCCTCAAACTGTACACAAAATTACCTTGAATATTCCTTGGATCGTGCATCAGAAATTGGTCTGAAAGTTTTCTGTAATTCTTCATGGATACTTTGATGTGTTTGCAAACACACAAAAATTGACCATAAGTTGTTTCTTGGCTTTTCTAAACTTCTAAACTTCCTCAGCCACACACGGGTACCTTAATTACCTTTACATCACTAGCAACGTCCTTTTCTCTCAAATATATGTGTGTTGCCTTAGTGATTTTCCAATACCCTCTCAACACACATTTGCTGCAGGAAAGCACTGTCCTAAAACAGTAGGCCATCTCATGGGGTGCAAAGACCTTGGTTTGTGACCCAAGCAACTCTTTAATATGGTGCCTTGCTCTCGATTGCTAACAGATGACTCGGTGCGGCTCTGGAACTTTGGCCTCTTCCTGAGAGCGTAGCGGTCTCGGCGTCTTACCAATCACCTCCATCAACAGGGGTCTTGTCTGAACGTGGGGGGCCCGATATGGTTCAGGGGCGGAGGAGAGAGGGGGGCCTCTGTCTGAACATTTGAGGGGGGGGGAGAGAGCATTCTGAGTGTGAGTAAGCCTCTTCGGGGCTTTGGCATGGCCACTTTTGCTGCAGGTGGGTGTGTAAGCCCTGCGTGTGTGTGTTGGTCTGTCTCTTTATGTGTATTTGTGTGACTCAGATTGGCCGTGTCTGTGCCAGCTCAGCCATCCAGCAAACCATCTCTGTGTCAGTCAAGGAGCCACAAGGCATTTCAACCAGCGACATTACAGAGTGCCAAAACGTGCCAGCACACAAGCACAATCTCATTTTCTCATGCAGAAGATGATCACACTACTTATCTGTATAGTTTTAATTTATATATAGTTTTATGTATACTAAACAAAAGCTAAACAGTGTTAATTTAGTTTTAATGGTGCATAATTGTTTTTATATTATTTGTGTCTGTGGAAAATGACACTAGTTTAGCTTCAGTATATTAAGTTTGTTAGTTTAACGTTAAGTTTTCATCCGTTATAATGCAACTTAATAGAGTTTCTACATTTGCTTACGTTAACATACTGCAAAATCTGCTGTTTTTGACAGAATACATTGACAGTCAGTGGTTAGGTATAGTAAGTAAATAGACTTGAATAGACTTTTTATTGAGATGCAACAAATTTAAGTTTGGCAACCCTAAAAAAAAACAGAAGAAAATGTTGAAACACAAAGTAAATAATACACTATAGAGAAGAAAAAAAAATCTTGCAGTATATGAATTAAGTCTGTTTATCCAGCTATGATTTTAAACACCAAACATATTTCTACTTAGTTTGTATTTAGTCTGTATTGCAGTAGACATTTTAGAATTTGTCTAGTTGTCTTTTGCCACATCCTGTTTTTGTTTTAATTTTAAGTCAGGTTTTTACACAGCAGGTTTTTGTCGTAAACGTAGTTTTGGTTAATTATAAAAATCTTGCTCTAAATAGAGCCATGATGCCGAATATACACACGCTAAGTGCTGGTGGCTGTGTAGTTTGAAAGTGAGCAGTCATACAAACGTGTATTGTTGTAATGGCAGTGGCCAAGTCAGGCAGTGAACCAGTCAGAACCATTTGTTTTTAGAGGGAAATGAGAGAATAAGAACCTGAGTTTCACATTACGCTGATGTATTGCCTCCCCAGTCACAGAGGGCTGCAGTCAATAGCTTTGTTATACTTCTTTGGATTTTCAATGCTGTTAGATTTTCTGTTTTCTGCTCTTAGAAAACCCAGGTTGATCAAATCTACACAATTAGAGAGAGAAGAGACTGGGCTATGATTTCCCAGCATATACTGTATTGTGTTTTGGATCGCTGGCATTTTAACTAGCTTAACTAGCAACGCTACTTTGGGTAACTTGTTTACCATGCAGGTCATCCAGTTTTACTAGTTAACTTTTAACTGTTATGCGAGACCGGTTGTGTAATATGCTACACTTAAAGGTAATGGTATGAAAGGAGAATAAATGAAAGTCAGGCTTACTTAATCTGGTTAACTTAAGTTCTGCATTGACAGAATTTGGGCTCAGTTAGTGAGGACTAACACTGCTGTGAGGCGTCTGCACGTGTAACTGTCTTTTATATGCCACATGGCATATGTGGGTGTTTCTCAAACTAGGGTTTATTTTAATTAAAACTAAACAGATTTTGGCTTGAAAACATTTTCCCTCTATTATTTACATTTGCTACTTTTTAAATACATTTAATGTATATATTTAGTTGTTTTTTAGACCCATTTTTCAGTCTTGTCTTAAAATATTAAAACCTAACAATGTTCATTACTATATGGTTCCATTTATTTAATTTTAGCTTAACATGAATTTGCATAAATCGGCAGTACTTCTGATGTTAATCTCAACATTTACTAATACATTTTTTAAATTAAAAGTTGTATCTGTTAACAGTTATGAACACACAATAAATAAATGCACACTGAATTAACATGAATAAACAATGAGTAACATAGCGATTTATAAATGCTGTAAAACTACATTGCTCATGTTTCTTAACTGTGGTGTTAACAATAAAACCTTATTGGAAAATGTTACCATAGTATTAAAATATGAACCATCAGTGAAATACATGTAAGATGTAAAATGCATGATTTGAGATGTGGAAATTGCATTTGCTCGTGTGTTTTAAAGTTAATTTCTACAAGTCAACTGGACCAAAAGTACCTATAGTTCTGAAGTCACTCATTTGCATCTAGTGCATGTGAAAGCATTTTAAACCAAAACGGTAAAATGGTCAGAAAACACACTTTGTAGAAAACATTCAAAATTCTTGTTTTCTTCATGGGATATTGTTGCATATAAAAAAAGAGAGAGTTACAGAAGGAGAGTCATAGAAGTTTTGGAGTCCCGTGTGTGTGTGTGTGTGTGTGTGTGTGTGTGTGTGTAAAAGAGAGAGAGGTCTCTCATCCCCTCCATCAATTTTGCACAATGCCCCGAGGCAGCCGTGGGACTTTGCGTTTGCTTCCTCCCTCTGTCCTACCTATTTTCTTCCCTTCAATTTACTCATCCTCCACTCATTCCCTCTATCTTTCTTTTTACTGGACTTGCTCTCATCTCATCTTCAAACTTTTTCTACTTTCATTGCCCTGCCTCTCTTCTCTTTATTCTTCATCAAATCACTATGTAACTTGTGTATGTTTCCTCTGCCTCTTTGTGTGACGACTTCCTCTCGTAGGTTCGAGTAATTGCCCTCTGGACCCCGACAACACAATATTTGCTCTAATGTTTACAACAGGGCGACAGTTAAAGAATCAGTATATGTGGCTTTATTGTATAGAGAAAGTTTCCGTAAGCATAGTTTCTTTGAATAAAAGAGGCAAAAAACAGCATTTAATTGCTTGCAGGGTGACCCTCATAACCTGGTTTAAGACAGCCTACAGTCCATCACAAAAAGTCTCTGGGTCTTATTCATCTGGGATTGAGAGGAGAGTTGTGAGGCTGTAAAAACACACAGTCAACACTGAGGAGAAGAGGTCAGGGCCATAAGTAGGAAGGGGTTTGGGGGGGGTGGAAGAGGTGCTTTTTGTACTTCAGTCACCAGACCTTGTCTGTATGATGTATTCAGGGGCTGTTTCCTACATAGATCTGTAGCTTTTGTCTTTCATGTGTAATCCAGTGTGGACTGTAGCATGTGTTTTCTGTGGAGCCGCTCATACTGGGGCATCAGGGGGTTTCTCTTTGTAACTTCTGAAGCATCTTGCTTTCCTTTACAGCTTTTTTCTTGTTCATCTTTGCTTGTCCTCTATTGTGAGCTGTCTTTAGTGCTCTGCTTCTCTCTCTCTCTCTCTCTCTCTCTCTCTCTCTGGATTGGCAGAGTGTTAATCCGGATGGCTGGATCTACCGCTCTAATCCCTGATGAAGTATCAGAGCGAGACTTTCCTTCAGTTTACTCTGAGCTCGTGAGAGGCGTCCGTGTGTTTGTAGGTGGGTTTAGATGCATCATCTCCATTCAAAACAGTTTAAACTCCACATGCTGCCCCCTTAAAGTTTTGAGCCAAGTGGGTTTTAAATGCACGTTGAAAAACACAAATCAAAAGCAAAAGTAAGAAAATTGTGTCTTTCGTAATCAAGTCACAAAACCTTTAAACGTTTGAATTTTGTCTCACCTTTCACAAAATGATTATAAATATCAAAATTATTATTAAGATGTCAAAGCACTGACTGTGAAGTTCAGCTTCAATTTTGCTCAGATTAATAAATTAAAATAATTTGATCCCCAGTCGTCTTGAGTGCTAAACAATTTATCATTTCAACTATGCTAACACATCCTAGGCTTTAAAACCCAGTTAAGTTGTTTTATCTTTAGTCGTGTCTAGTTCTCCCCAAAAAGGGGAGAGTAAAATAAAATAGACTTTAAACCCTCCCTAGCATTTCCTGATGTTTAAATTAAGACTGTGAAGCAATCAGTCATGTGACTAAAACAACAGGCTGTCATGGCCGGATTTATGAACGAAGGATAGAGAGAGAGAGGAGAGGTGACTAAAGGAAACTAAGAAAAAGAAATGAGTCTATAGCAAGACATAAACAAAACATTGTTCGTCTGTGTTTTGCTAAACTATAGCTGCTGGTTTAACTGTTTCACTTTGTCTCTTTCTCCATCCCCCTCTCTTTCTCTCCCTCTCTGTTAGGATTGATTAGGTGACCACAGTTACATATTCCCCATAGGAGATGAAAAAGGGCAGCCATTTCCTGTCAAAATAAAACAGGACACAAAGAACTCATTCAGGGCTTGCAGAAGCTCTCCATGCCCCCCAACACCAGTCTGCCTGACTCACAGAGACCCAGCCAGAGACTGACACAGGCCTCAGCCCAAACACACAACATTTCCACAGCCTTCCAGGCCCCTTACACTCACTGACACCAACTATTAATACACTGGGACAAAAAACAGCTATTGCGCATTCAGAGCAGATGGGCGGCAAAGCGGAGGCTTTGAGTTTACATCAGGTAATATATGCAGTAGGTGCCACTGGATTAGTAGAAGATAGTTTAATGCTCTTATATGCAAAAATATGCATTCTCAATCCTTTTTTAGTCATGTTTGCTGAGGCAAAAATGTAAAAATGTTATCATGGTTTCACTATTTTCTCATGTCTTGTGAATTCCATATGATTTGTGAGTTATTTATAGCAGAATATTCAAGCTGTTTGTTCTGTACAATGAAAAAAGTGAATTGTTACCGTGACTGTCAGACTAAATTTTCACTGAATGATGAATTTGTTCCTCACAATAAAGCTATTGTACAGCCTCAAAAGACAGAAAATAAACTGCCTAAGTCATATGCACTACTTCTCTTATGCGTTTAATGTGTTTTTTGTTCATTTTAGAGCTTGACAGTTGCTGGTCCCCATCCGCTTTCATTGCGTGGAAGAGAACAGTGAAACTTTCTTCAAAACCTTTCCTATTGTGTTATATTGAATCAAGAAAGTTCAATACAGTTTTGGCATGACTGTAAGTATACGTTGACAATTTATATTTTTGGGTGAACTATCCCTTTAAATATCAAATTCTGTTGAGTAACTTGTACCACGGTATTTATGCTGCATAGTAACTTGTACCAACATAAATAATGCCTCAAACTTTATGGTTTATTGGGGAGAAAAGTGACATTACTGTTTTAAGTAGTCTGACTCTTTTTTTTTTTTTTTCCTGGCGTACAATAAAATGGGTGGGTACACTTATTAAGTTACATTGGAGGGGGAATTGGTATATAATAGACTGGGGGTCCACCTACTTTATCACCC
Source organism: Ambastaia sidthimunki (assembly GCA_036877625.1). Lineage (NCBI taxonomy): Eukaryota > Metazoa > Chordata > Actinopteri > Cypriniformes > Botiidae > Ambastaia > Ambastaia sidthimunki. Next base: position 3,689 of record JAZGTK010002520.1, on the reverse strand, counting down.
ACTAAGAACACCCTAGTTTACTAAGAAAACCCTAGTAACCACCTAGTGACGTGGCATTAGGTTTTGTACAAGCAAGCACTCCTCTCGTTTTTAACTACTTCAAGCTATTTAAGTATTTGTAAAAGTGGTCTGTTAACATGTAGCATTCTAAGTGAAAATAAACTGGAGGAGTGACAACACCATAATAACATTATTCAAACGTTCTTGGACCACGAACTGGACCTGGCTTTGGTCTCCCCCCAAATATTCAAGACTGATGATGGAAGGATGTTAACAATGCCTCTTTTTAATGTGACAGTTGCAAATATAAATATTAAAAATAAAATACATTATCTTGGATTTGTGCTAGAGAGACTGTAGATGCTTAACCAAACCGAGCTGCTGAGATCTTAGCCCAGTTCTTCTCTTTAAACAAATGCGCATCGTCTTTCAGAGACCAATTTAGAATCTTCTGGGTTGAATCATGGCGCTCGTGAGTTAAAACACATGTGAGAGCAAGTAAATCGTGCCTGTTCACTCGGTTAAGGCTCTCCTAAGTGAATCACACCCATTGTATGTTAATACACCCATAACTGAATAACAGTGACAGCAGCCAGCCATATTTAGTTCCCTGTGCTTGGCAGTTGTCCCAAAGGGAGAAGGACAGTCTGCTTCGTAAGATCTCTCCCCCATTTAGACTGGAGGTATGACAAACAAACCCAATGGATGTTTACGCTAGGCAAACGTCAGATGCAATACTATATATAGTCAATGCTGAGTGACTCACAACTCATCAGCAGATGTGGATGGGCCGATAAATATTCCATTCTTTGCGCCGAATGAATCACCCAAATGGCTATTTAGAGTGTTAGATGTTTCTTATGTGGCGTGTGAGCGCCTGCAACCACATTTCAACAGTAGGTGGTGTAGGGGTAAAATATCTCCCACGTAAGGCCCTTTTGTCAGACTAACACCATCTACTTGTTATTTTAGCAAAGTGCCTGATTTTTCTCATTAAGATCACGCTTTTATCAAGAACAAACGCTTGTCAATATGGCCGCATTCGACTGTCATAGATCTCCTGCGACGAAAATCAGTCGGTCTGGTGTGCCGAATCCGGGCTGGAGGAGTTTAAAAGGCACGAGGGGCGTTTGAGTGGCGTATGAAAGCTCTCTCTCTCCCTCTCGCCTTGATCTCTTACTGTAGCACACCATCTGCACATCTGTCGCACGACGTTAACACCGCCCGCCAACACGGTCTGTTTGTCCTATTCTCTATATCCCTCTTCCATCCTTTAAAGGTTAATAGAAAAATGTTTGCCACAAAAGGTGCTGTTTTGAAGAAACGAGCCCAGCCGTAGAATAAGAGTAAATATGTCTCCGAGCGCCGCGTCAGACCTCTGCGACGGCTTTAGACTGAGGGGTTATTCCGAAAAAATTCCTGGGCATTTGTTCTCAAGTGGATCTGCCAAACAACCGCATGCTGCAGCTAATGTGGGTGTGAAAGCTGCAATCTGCCAACAATAACCCGGTTTTTGTGGGTCAAAGCATTCCGGTGTTAAAGAACACACTTTAGCGGTCAAAGGGTTTTCATCGCTGAGGAATGCTGTAGATTATTTCCTTGTTACACATCAGAATCCACTGAATACAGAGATTCCTTTGAATGGAATGGTCAAAGTTGTTATTTTCCCATTTAGCGGGCGTGCTTGTTTTCTCATAGCATAGATACTTTCTTCAAAACTGAAATAACAAAAGTAACACAAACCCACAGGTGTCAATGGAAGACTTTGTACAACAATGTAAAGTGTTCTGTGTAGACAGGGAACATATAAAATGGATGTTTATGTTGTCGAAGCAGACAGGTCATTGTAATCATAGTCTGAGTCAATAACAAGTATGTCAGAGATGATAAAGTTTTTTTGCAATATTTGTATTTGTATAAATGGTACATATATAAGATTTAAAAATAATAACCTTGACAAATTTCTGCCTGCATGTTTATGCAGCATTAATTTTGTTTATTATTAATATTTTTTGGGGAATTTTATTGGAAAAACTACTTGTTTTGTAATAAAACATTATGCCAAATTGTTACAATTTACAGAAAACTACATCAGATAGACATTTCGGAGTGTAAACCAAAAATATCAAAATGAACTTCATAATTTAAAAACATGTTCATCAAACAAGGTATATTCATGTTTGCATGAACTGCTATATTGATTTATTCTGACTTTAGTTAACATTTGTTATTGACACACATGACCCTGTGTGCTTTTAAGTTTGTGTATTTTTTGTAACGTTTAAACTGTCTCTAACACAGAGGCATGTACACAAACTCGCACTGGGAGATTACGTAGGTTCCAGTGGGACTGTTTTCATCTCTATATTAAGGCTGTGAGACTGGGGCGCTTTGGTGGAAAACATATTGTCCCGGGGGACCGACATTACTATGAGATCCTACCTGGAACAATGTGATCAGCCATGGGCTGCCTGGCTACCACCCCCGTCCAGCCTGCGCCGGCTCTAGGTATCAGCCGCAGGAAGTCCCACACAGCCACTTCCTGTTGCATGAGCGAACAATGGCCATTGTCGCTGGCTGATATGGTGTGACCTCAGCTCCGTCTGCTGTGCCTCGCTAACCATAAATCGTCCACCTTTAAACAGCTTGAATGCTGAAAGATTGACGAGACCGCGGCGCCGAAGGACGCAAACAAAAACTGAACGCGACAAAAACGTCCAGCGTCGCCACAACCCTCCGCGTTGTAAACAAAGTTGTTTATCCGGTATTTTTTACTTTATCACGCGGTGGAAATTATCAGATGTTTGCAGAATCACACTGCGGTTCAATCGTTTCATTGTTGCTCCAACTTGTGCTAGCCAAGCAAAGCTTCTGTGTTTCAATAGGTGGATTTTTACAAATGGCTAGTTGATGGACTGGGCCACAAAGATGTCTAGTAGACTGTTAGTATTGCATTTCATAACTCTTACTAGCAGTGTCACGCCTGTTACGAAAAACAAGGTGGTATAAATGGTTTCTATAAAATGCTATGATAAAAATCACATATTCATGTCTAAATATAATCAGTCTAGACTAGTTGCATGAGAGCATCACAGTGAGATTCGAACCCGGGTCTTTTCGCATGCTAATACAAACACTGTACTGCTTGACTAGTGCAAGACTTGTGCACCTTTGCAAAAAGGTGATATCCCTGATCCAGACTGCCATTAAAGTACAATCCAGAAGATTCTCCTTCTCCACAAGATTCGTATCCCACAGTTCACAGCATGCAGCAGCCTTAAGGTCAAGGCAAAATCACACAGRACATACGTTCTGAACAGGACTGAATGAGATTCACCTGAAGAAAAGCGTGTTTCTCCTGCAAACTGTACCCCCCCACCCCCCCCCACCCCCATAGCCCCCTTTCTGTACATGGCAGCTGCTGCCGTGATGCTTATGGGGATTAGACAAAACTCTCACACAATCTGTCTCTCTGTCTTTGCTGCTCCCTGATGTATCACACAGGGTTGTGGGGCTGCGGTTGATACCTGGAGAGGTGAGGTATTGTTTTAGTGGTGGCGTTTGCGTTCATAGATCATGGATTGTTTATTGGCGATTAAATATTACACACTGCCCGGTTAAACATGTTCATTTTTGTTAGTGTTTGAATGAGATCACCTTAAGTTTGTGCATACTGTGTGTGTGTGTGT
>JAZGTK010002519.1:0-31443 GCA_036877625.1 Ambastaia sidthimunki | reverse complement strand
AAATGCTACATGTAATGCAAGTACCAATGTTTTACAAGGGCTGTAACTGTAAGTGGATTATTACAGGAGTCTTAGTCCCTTTAAAAAAAGACTGTAAAAATTACAGTAACATGTTACTATTGCTTAACTGTTTCACTGTTTGTTAATATTCCTCTTTATTTCTGTAAGTTGTCCTGCTACTTCTAAGCTGCAGATTTATTTGGTAGTGAGAAATGCGATTTTTGTTGAAACTAAAGATGTGGTTGTTGCAGAGGGGTAATGGTGGACCGAGGCAGAATTTAGACAGGAGGAACTCTGGGACCTTTGGTACCCCAGTGGACCCACCCGTCATTTTAAACAATAAGATCATGGCATTCCTGCCGCTCCAGATGGCCGCTGATCGGAGAGATCTGAAAGTGGCCGCATTGTGCCCCCACCAGCATTAACACTGTAGGTCAAACAAAGCCCTTTATCAAAGGCATTGCCTGTATGCACCAGGGTCAGACTAGTCCACTGTACAACCTCACTGCCCACAAGAACCATTAGGGGATAGAGGGGCTAATCACAGCTGAAATGCATGCTGGGATTTTGTAGGAAGGGCAGGCAGGAAATTATACGCTTGTCAATAAATGTAAATGATGAATGTAAAGATAGGAATGTAAATGAGATATTTATGTTGTTTGCATAACAGAGATGTTAACAATTATGTTAATAGTAAACATGTGACATAATAGTGTTAATCAGTGATGCCCCAGTACTTACATTGAGACAAATTACATCAGTGGAACTTCAAAACACAAAAGAGATAATTTCTTAAATGATTTGTTATTTAAATACTGTGTCAGTACATTATGACTCACTGTTAATGCTTAAAGCTGCAAACCATAACTTTTGCCTTTCTACTGCCATCTTTGTTTGAAACATAAAATTGCAGGTTACTTTATGTACTGACATTTCCTGGGAAATGGGACCCTACAGCTTCATTTTGGGCATCATTTTGAGGTGCAGTGTTTTTAACAATTCCAAATTGAACTGGATGAGAAATCTCTGGTTGTCATGGTGATTTGGCCAAAGGTCAGTCATATGCATTTATAGAACTTGCCATAGAAGGTTGTGTGTGTATTTGGTTGGCCTACCAAATCAGTATGGCCATGATTGGGGTTTGGGGATCACTGCTGTCATGTGTCATAATTGTCATGTGAATCGACTCTCTGCAAACACAGTGCTTGTGAACAAGTGACGTCTGTATTAGTAGTTGCCACCCTTCCTAGGCTCCTCTAATAGTGATAGAAGAGACTCCCACTGGGGTAAGGGGCAATCCCACTGTCATAGGCTGGCAGAACAAGCCCTAAATTAGGCCGGGGATGAAAGAGAAGCAGTAGGGCTTTGGTCATTGTTCCACTTATAGCGCCAGCCTGCTGTGGCATTGCACTATGACATGCTTGTGATGTGCGAGCAGTGCGTGTGGTGACGCATGTGGAGTTTGGTGTCCGTGGTGTGACGCACATCGTGTTGCATTGAAAGCTGCCATTCACTTTTCAGGAGAGTTTGAGACGGTGCCGGATCAGGTCTCCTTGATTCCACTGCCTGGCCCAAACGGGACATGCTGAAAGTTCTAAACATGGCCATCTTTATCTTTGTTGGCTTGGTGGTGACAACTTCCTTTTTTGTCCTGGGCGACTTGCTGTCTCTAAATAAGATACGTTACTAAAAAACTCTTCGACTTTATTACATACTTTCCTTAATTCCACGTGTCATTTTTGGTTTGATGTTTGGGTTTTCAGTCCCATCCCTCCTGGTCATCTGAGGGTATGTTTGTTTCTGTGGGGTAACAATGGCACCAAGGCAGGGTGAGATCAGGAAGAATTCTGGGACATCTGGTACCCGACTGGACCTGCCCTTTGCTTTAAACAATGAGACAGCGGCATTCCTAACTCTGTAGATAGCCGCTGAGTGGAGAGCTCTGAAAGTAGCTGTATTGTGGCCCCACCAGCATTGTTAGGTCAAACAAAGCCCTTTATTAATGGCACTGCCTGTATGCACCAGGGTCAAAGAGTTTACTGTACAACCTCAATGCCCACCAGAACCAAAAGAGGTTAGAGAGGGTAATTACAGGTGAAGGGCACATTGCAGGCCAGGCAGGAAATGATGAGCAACCTTTAGTATGGGATAGATGTAAATGTGACCTGATGATGCTTTTTGGTATAGTGAAACTTAGTGCAGTTCAAAAGCTTTGAGGCCTTTCTGATTGGAGCATTTTCAGATGCCAGATATCAATAAATGTTTTTGTATGTTTGTTTAAATTTGGTTAAAGACCCACTTCCATTCTGCTAATAAAAGTGTTAATTCTTCAAGTAAACTGGTCAGGAAGTTGTTTGGATAATATGTTTTAATATTTTAAGACATTGTGTTTCTGGTGATTTTTATGCTTGTTAGAATTATCCTGAAACATGTAATGTAGGGTAGTAATTTAATTCAGTGTAAAAACCAAAAAAAAAAGTGTTTCAGTTTAAATAAGTAGCTACTATAAGCTGTGTTGTGTACTTGTTAAGTTTGCTGGTCTGTATTTGCATTAGTACACAGTACTTTACATAACATGTTGAAACTTGAAATATTCTCAGTTATGTTGTATGTTTTGAGTTCTGTTTTAGAGAGATGATTGAGAGGTTTTGTAACAAGACGTTCTTAACAAGAACAATATTTTGACCAATAACTTAATTTCTTTGTTTACATTTTAGATTTATCATTTTCAGAGGTCTTTTGTATGGACATATAAATGCCCTTCACTGTATAGGTTTAAATATCTGTACACAGTCCTGTTGTTATATATGCCAATGGCACTCTCTGTAAGCACTTAGTATTGACCCATAAGTTGAATTAAACTGATATATTTTATCCGCATGTTAAACTTTATTTAATAATGCTCTTTTCCTCTTTCTCACTACAGATTGAGGACTGTTCCACCAATCTCCTGCAGTGATGCCGGAAACCTCGACAGTCCTGAACACACAACCCCCACACGACCCTGCGCTACAACAAAATGATCTGAGTTTTCTTTTAATTGACTTTCACCACTTAATGTGCTGTCTTAGAGCGGAACCACACGCTCTTGTATGAGTTCCGTGCTTCATTGTGGTTCTTACCATAGCATTTAATATGCTGCATTAAAAAAGGGAGGTCAGCTTATAAAAACACCATAATCCATTAGTCTGGTTGGGCAGGTGCATGCTGTTTACAAGCATCGCAAGTATGTACAACTTGTATTTATTTCCCGTGAAGATTTCAGGTGCAATTACAGATTTTAGTGTTTATGTTTACGGCCAGAAAGCGTATATTGGTTTGGTACGAAGCGGAAATAATCGTATGGCAGTAGTGTCTTTTTATGAATGTCTCAGTAAGGTCCTCACTTCATGTTTCACGCACAATTTTGGACCGTAGAAACCTCCTCTTTATACTGTCAACACTGTTCAATGTGTACAAGCGTGTACTCGTTTTCGACCAGCATCTTATTCTCTTTGCCAAGTGTGCTGAAGGGGGAGGTAGAGAGGAAGGGATAGGGGGCACAGAAAAAGAGGTAGGGGTCTATTCTGGGACTACCCAGGATGCCAGATGAAATCTGCTACAGTTGCTAAAAGGCCACCGAGACAAGCAGAGAGTTGATTACATAATCCAAATAAATATAAATTAGTTCTCTAGTTACTTTTTGGTACCCAACAACGCAAGCGTAATTGGAGCCCTTTTGCCACTCCATGTAAACTAGCAGCACAATTCGCAGGTACAAAAAGCCAAATTCTGTCTGTATAAACCATTTTGCATGATGTTGGCAAGATTAAGGATCTACTTCTGAATCCGTTGCAGACTTTTTAGGCTTTTAAGATAGCGTTTTACAAATGTCACAACATTTCAATTATATTTTATTTATGATTATTATATGTAATATTTTGTTATAATCAATCAGCCGTTTAATTTTGTTCTTTTTCTTTCTCCTCTCAGTGTTGTGTACTTGGTATGGCCCGTTTTAATCAAGCTGTTTGTTTAGGAAAATTGGTACAGTCCACAGACTGAGCTTATTAAACTACCGCTCTGTGAGTGTTCTGCATCAAAAACTTGTGCTAGAGAAGAGAGAGAACAAAGAAACGACAAGCTCATGCGTTTTCAACTGTAGGTTGAATTGTGTTACAGAAACAGCCTTGGTTCTTTTTTATTTTTCTAAATACCCCATTTACTGCAACTTGTTTAAAACTGTAGAATCAAATGTGAAACGTGGAAAAAACATTATATGGTACAATCTTCATAGCTATTCTGTCAATAATATGAAAATAAACTTTGTTTTAGCACATCTTAACTAGCACAGGTTGGCTATTGAACTGTCCAGCTGTGAAAACAAAGTTTTACTCAACACCCAAAATTCTGACCCAGATTGCCTCAGTGTGATGAAAATGAGTTTTAAAGCAAAAGGGGTACAGGATAATGTGTTGGGTAATGTTAGCCTAATATTTGTATGTGAGACTGACCTGTAAGAGTTACACTGAAACAGATTTCTGTCAAACAAAAGCTTTAAATCAGCCAAATTGTCATGTTCTTAGCTTGTATGTGAAATCTGCCTTTTGCCAATGTAATTGATCAAGTTGACTTTTTGACACAATTTTCATTGAATTACCATCGTTCTAAGTTACAATTTTTGTTTGGGACTTATTTCAAGTGATTACATAGTACAGATGTGCAGTGGTGCAGCATTAATGTGTTTTTCCCTGCAATTTGTTTTTTAGTTTTAATAGCTTGGCTTATCTTTTTTTGAAACTTTTTTTCAAAAGGCAGTTTGTTTACTCTGCATAATTTCTAAAGCAAAGAGATGGAAAGTCCAGGCATCCCCTTGCCTGTGTAGTTTTCTTGTAATTCGTCAAATGTCTGACTAATGTTTTGGTATGTTCGTGTTCTGTGCGGCACTGCTTTTTCAAGTTCAGGCAGAACAGTTGGTAAAGTTTAGGTTGGAGGTCAACCCTTCACAAATCCAGGAGAAGAAAAAAGGAAAAACTTTTAACATCTTTTTATGGCTGCGTCCATGTGTACATACTGATGCTTTATTTTATTTTTTCCTGCAATTGATTGACATTTCCTTTTTCCTCTGGTGGGAAAGAAAGGGTGTTAGCAGGAAAGTCATTTGAGCATTGCTTAGTGTTTGTATCTTTTTGTTTTTGCTTTCAATAGAGCTATTGCAATAAAAAAGTTCCTGTAACATTTGTTTTGTTCCGTTTCTTTATGTGTTTGTGAGTAATATATTAAATGTCACCCAATCAGAACGCAGTGTGTTGACACATCCACATTAAATTGCTTCTGAATTGCTTCTGAATCCAGAAAATTGAACTGATCTGTTTTCTCTGTGCAATATTTAAATGAAGTCTGGAACAAATGACATCAGAAACATTCCGATGACAAACATGTTAACACTTGTACTTTTGATACGTGTGTGGACAACATTCAGATACAGGCTGCGTTTTAATGACAAGGTGTAAACCACTTACTGACGTTTAATATTTTGATGTTTGCTTAAGAAAACAGGTTCGGGGCACCAAAATCCAGTGACTATTTCTCACCACTACTTTACTTTATTGTTGATATGACATGGACAAATTCAAAAATATGAGTATAGACTTTGGCATTGTTTAATTGATTTAACATTGCAAGATGACGCCGCTATATAGAATACAAAACTTGAGAAATAACACAAGGATGTGGTATGAAGATTTGCCAAGTCTGTGTCCACCTGTACCTGTTCAACTGTGTACTGCATAGCTACTCTTATCGGAATCAAAACATTTGCTATTAGGTTTTTCCAGGAGTTAAAACACAGCAGGTCAAAGGACAATGAAGAGGAACCATAGCAAGTGGGCATAACAGTCGGCCAATCAGGTAATACTGTGCCAATTTGATTTTTGCAACAGGGTAATCAGCCACATAAATGAATTTAAAAATAAAGGATAGTGTTAATTTAAAAAAATCTATTTTTTGTTAGTGTCTATTTTTTTATTTGACCAGTCAATTGTGAAAACTGTAAACAATGTTAGATTTTTTGTGCTTCTTTTTGCACTTTTTGTTAAACTTCATGGACTTTGGTCTGTATCTGATAAATAATGTCCACAAGTGTCATTGGGCCCACAGTCAGCCCTCCACACACATACATGTTTACTTATCAAAATGGGGGCATAGTTTTTATACACTATTGTTTTTATATACAGCTAGTTAAGCCACCCTCCAACCTTAACAAAACAAATCTGCATTTTTACAAATTAAATGTACTATATTGTTATAGTTATTACAAATGAGGACGTCCTCAAAAAGAGTTTTTGCTAAAATTTGTCCCTCATATATGGTTAAGTATAACAACCCCCCCACCCACCCCCGCATACACACACATGAGTGCATGTGTTCAGTGTTGCCTGTTCACAGTGTTGGTAAGAAGCTTGGGGTAAATAAAGAGGATAAGTAAGTAGGATTGCAGCTGAACTTTTCAGTGGGGGGGGGGTCGACTGCTTTGCCAGAAACTTGTATTTAAAGCTGCAGTCTATAACTTTTGCCTCTCTACCTCCATCTCAGTTTGAAGCATAAAAATTGCAGGTTACTTTACAGGCTTTAGTCAAATTTAGCCAAGCTGGAATTTTTCGGGAAAATATCCAGGACCCAACAGCTCAAATTCTAAATTATTATAAACTTACTGTTGTGAAGCGAGGTCAGGTAGGAAGACTTGAGGAACTTGCTCAATAACTGATGTATGTTCATTTTAACCCCAAAGCTTTTGGGCACTGCTTAGATAATGTAGCGTGACCTGCTCTGTTCTTTACGCGTTACACCCTCTCATCACAGGTAACATGCAGGTAGCATGCAGGTAATCAGGTCTGATTATTATAGTGTATTATTGTAGAGTATTATTTAAAGTGAAATATCAGGTCCTAATATCATACAATAAGGAAAAGTGGTGGAAAGAAATAATATTCCAAAAAAGGATTTAGTCTGAACGATGGAGCTGTTTTAGAAGGATGAGTCATTAGTGAACTTGCCCAAAGCATTGCCTTTGGTGCTATAGCAAGGAGATGTTCTGCTGAACTTGGCTGCAACACTACGGAATGCAGGAGGGGAACCCTACCCTCAGATAGATGCTTCTGCGTCAAAAGGGCCTGCGTCCTATCAGCCTGGTTCATTTAAGGTGAGTGTTTGTGTATGAATGTGGGTTAGTGCCGTTTAGACTGTATGTGGATCGTGAACTCATTGGCAATGGAAAGCATGGAGCAATTAGGCATCCAACACTCAAGGGATGTAGTATTTGCTGCCGGCTGGTCATGTTTCAAAACAGACATGAGCAGGGCTTCCTTCTGAAAGCTTATTAAGGAAAAGGTTATTCTCTAAATCATGCAGGCCATCTGATATTCCCCTGAAGGGCAAATTACCTGGAAATACAGCTGTCTAGGGCTGAATGACGTATCTCGTTCTCTGAATCATTCCACAGACACAAATAAACTTCAAGTTCATCCAAAGTCAGAGCCTGCAGTTGTTTCTGACCTTAATATAACTTTTGACTTCTAACTTTTGACTAACTTTTAACTTCTTTATGAACATTGTATTTTGGATGGAGATTGTTTTTACATTTAACATATTAGCAATTAAAAGTTGCTGTCTAGGTCTGTTTTTGTAAAGGTCTTGCCTTTGATGTGGGAGATCATAGTTTGCCAAAAATCTAGACACGCCCCATGCAAATAATGAACTTGTGGGAGAAACTTTTCAGAACCATTAAGAACCAATGTTTTGCCTCTTCTAGGAATTACACAGGTTTTTTTTAAGAGTTTGGCTTGACATTTGCCTCTCACTCCTGAAATAAAGACTATTATCCCAGCAATTGGGTTACTGTCATTTGCTCAATGATCTTATTTAGAGTTTAGCGGTTGCCAGGAATCAACACTTAAAAGGTATAGTCAAATTCTGAGAAGCTGGCTAGAGCAAGCTAACTTTGAAAGCATAAGATCCCACCCTCCTTTCAGAGCGATCTCCAAAGACACCTCCTACAAAACACATAAACACGATGGAAATATAGTTTGACAGGCACGTAGGACATCCTATCATTGCATTCGGATATTTAGACCATGCATAACACAGTTGCCTACATTGCCTTTAAGTTTTCCAACTGGATCTTAAATTGATCATTTTAGTCCTGAGAACCTCTCCCGTAATTAAGGCTACGCTAGTAACCAGTCTGTCTTGAATAACAAAGTTGTTCAAATTTGTGAGAGCGAAAATGATATGTTGGGACAGAGCAGCTTTTACTCATTATACACAAATTGTAAATGAATCCAATAGAGTGGCTACAGATCTTCAGTGCTGTGGAATGTGAATCCATTTTAGTGGAAATTACTGATTTTGGCATAACAGTTGGGACACAAGTGAAGAAACTTGCAGTTTTGCTCAACTGTTGTGTTTCGCACCGCTCTCTCTTTTGAAACACACCAACTGAAAGTTACACATCCCAAGACAGCTGTCTGGTGCAAGCCTATACATCACTGACTCATTACTCCCCTTAGTGGTCAAAACTCCAGAGCCTTTCCATGCAGAAAGACTCCTAACACAATTCTGATATTTCTGATATTAACTGGGAAACCTCACCAAAATTCCAAACTATGACACAATCTTGCACAGACAAAGTTTGTTTCTTTTATTTCAGTCAAGTTTATAACAACTTCTGGATACTAAACATAAAAAATGGGAAACATGGTTTTGAAATACACATTTAGCACCCCATGACGACCTTAAAAACATAATCACTCTTTCAGATTAGATTAACCACTGTCCGTCAGCAAATTTAATATACACCACACTGTGGTGTCATCTAACACAGATAAGAACCAATGTAAGCTCTACAAATTCATATCAGTAATGTTCAATGGGGTTTCACATACGTTTCCTTTCTGGTTAAATTAAATCAGAATGGAGCAAAGCTCTATTAAAACAATTGCTTATATCGTTTTTGGGCTTCTAGTTCTAGACATTTCATTGATCTTATGAAAATGAATATGCTGCTATTTGTTAAACAAACATGAAAATGAATATTTTCAACTATTGAATTAAAAAAAATCTCATGCAGCCAAATCAAGTTTCTGGATATATACTTTGTTTTATATAAAATACTGTTCCATTTAAAGAGAATTCTTTGTACAAATATCAGTGTGAGCAAATATTGAATAAAAGAGTGTGAATATTGACAAAAAACCCAGAAATTCATTATAAAGAACCATTTTGTTTTATACTAAAAAGATGTTTTACACAATATACACATTTTATTACATACAAAAGATAACTGACACATTACTAAAATGTCCTGATACAGTGTTAGTACCACCAACAACAGAAGGAATAAGATGACGGGAAGGGGGGAAATGAAAGCCTTTAGAAAGCAGTCCCACTAATGTAACGCTTCAGTGCATTTCATCTCTTTGATATTCAAAGTGCCGATTTGGTAACATGGAGACAATTCCACTCATAGGAAAAGAGGAAAAGCGTGAGAGAGCGCTTCTCCCAAAAATGTACCATATATGTAACATCAAAATTCTTGTAGGAAAATATTGTAGGAAAGGAATCTCTATAAAATCTCTTGAGAAAAGTGAGAAAAAATTCTAATGCACTTTGTGTCACAAACTGCCATGGCACCTTGCTGTATCTGCATGATTATTTTGAGGTACTTCTTTAAAAAAAATAATAAAAGACTAATAAATTCATTGTTTCAGTTTCACTTTTGCTGTGTTGCACAGTAGCACCATAGAGTTGAACTTGAAAGATAATGCACCGGAGGATTTTCACTGGTAACCAGCACGGCGGCCAAAGTTGCTGCAGATGATGGCTGATCCTTAACAAATGACTGCACAAACGTCACTGCGTTACGTCCTCTTCATACACACAATACAACGGCTTACTCTGGTCTGCAGGTTTCCAGCTTTGAGTGTTTCTGACTGTGGCTTTCTGTTTGGGCAAACAAAGAATGCCGTTAGGGTCCATCAGCTGTAAGCAATAAATGTTTCGTACATTTAAGGGTGCGGCGTATGTGCAAATGTGACATTTGCGAAGTTTTTGCAAGCATGTTGTAGGTTCCTGCAGCTCGAAATATTTCTTGTTTGTTAATCATCTTGTCAGTATACAATGTAGTGTCATTACTGTGCATACTGTACTTACCTGAACATTTCATTTCTATCAACAGTGGCAAGCCAGAAGCTGTACGAGTTGCCATAATAGTTGCAGGTGCCTCGTCCGTGGCACTCGATGAATGGAGCAGAGCGGAACTCTTCCAGACATGAGCCGGGGGAAGCAAGAGCCTGACCAGAGCCCTCAGCACCAGCGCTGGTGTGCTGTCACAGAGAAAGAGAGAGAATTTAATGCTATATACTGATAAAGCTTCTGTTAATTGCTTTTATCAGTTGTTCTCTTTGTACTGCAACAGTGTTATACGTTGTTCTGCGATCTGTAACTTTTGCCTCTCTATTGCCCTTTACTTAATGCAATGACAAGTTTTAATTGTAAACAACTGCTTTAAGAACAAGCTATTAGCACTACTGCATTACAGCACTAACAAACTTATAATTTAGAAGCTGAATTTCCAGAAGTCAAACTGACATTTCCTGGAAGTCAGACCTGACAGCTCAAATTGTAAAACACTGATCTGTAACATACTTGCTCAATAACTGCTTTTTGTTCATAACTGAATTTTGTTTGTTTTAACTAATAAAAGTTACAGATTGCACCTTTTAACATCACTGATGCATTTACCCAATTTGACCCAATTTGAGATAATTTGACAAAAAAAATGACATTTAAATCAAGAGCACAGCAACATAAGCTACTTGTATAATGGATTCCAATGACTGATACTTTATCAAACAAACTTGGCTTTTATAACACTGGCCACTTTTACATGCACATACTTTTTTCATTTTAGGTCCATATTCTTAAGTCATTATTAAGTGGTTATTTCAAATAAGTTAAATTTACATTAAGAAACATTAATAATTGCATGTGACAATATTGATGCATGCAAACTTGATCATTTTTGTAAAATCTCATAACCATGAAACAGGATCTATTCAAACAGAAGAATGCTAAGCTATATATGTCTTTATATAAAAAAGACATGCACATATATTTCACTGATAAGTAACATCAGCAAACTGCAAAAACCCAATAATTAAGTCAATAATTCAATTAACAGGTGTAACTGTAAGTGAACTGTAACTGAACTGTCACTGAGAGATGATCTTAAGGCAGAGTGTTTAGTGACATACCATCATGAAAGAGTAGCCAATCCACATGGTCTCCCAGTTCCGTGGGCAGGATGGTACCTGAATAGTCTGGCTGTGTATGGCAATCACCATGGCTGGGGCTTCACAAACAGAGCACCTACAAACACACAAACACAAGTCAGGTTTCTATGCTTGGTGGGGACTTTTCATAGACATAATGACTTTATACAGTACAAGCTGTATATTCTATCCCCTCACCCTACCCCTGGGCCTAACACTCAACCTATTTGCATTTACACAGAAACCTATTTGCATTTACATTTTCAAAATAGCATCAATTAGTGTTTCATAATCAATTTCTCCTACATTGTGGGGACCGCTGGCTGGTCCCCACAATGTAGGTGTGTGTAACTTTTACCATCCTTGTGGGGACCCACAACAAAAACATGCATTATGTGTAATGGATTATGATAATACTACCTTGCATAAGCTGTTGGATACCAACTTTCCTGTGCAAACTCCTACTTGTTGTAGTGCAGCCTCTGTTAATATTATCATCTCTTACCTACTGATGAAAGGTTTGATGCTCTCTCCAGTGATGGGTGCCATGCTCATGGGCATGGGCTCTGGTGTGGACAGCCAATAGGAGTAGTCATTTCGAGAGGCAAAGTTGCAAACATTGTTGATGTTACAGAACATAAAAGGCATGGTGCTGAAACGACGTAAGCAACTACCAGCCGTGCCTGTTGTTAATAAAAAAAAAAAAAGTTTTCATGACACGAGTAATCTGAGAAAAAATAAATAAAGCAAAAAGTATTTGAACACTTGAGCACTTGAAGTAATAAAGCACAAACATACTTTACAATTTAAGCCTTTTTTAGTTTTAGACAATATATGTAAATAAACTTTTTTTCAAAATTAGGACAAAAACATTTGGACACTTTTGCACTTTTGCTAAGAGATCTGACCTGATTCATTTCCATTTCCTTGGGACTACGGTTACAAATAAACTTTAAGAAAAAGTCTAGCATCAAGATTCCACTTAGTTTGATATTTTGCTAAGTCATATGTTTAGGTATGATGTAATCTAAGTGTCCAAGTACATTTTGGTTCCACTATATGAGCTCTACATTTATGTGCCTGTGATGTTTGTTCCTGGCATTACTCACCCAGGTCCTGTCCATGAGCCCTCTCATTGCCTTGCACATAGAGTAAAGAGTAGCCATCATAGATCAGGTTTGTGCCTTGAGGACACAATGGTACTTCTGTGGTCTGGCTGTGGCGTGTGATCAGAAAACCGTGTGCTGAAGGCGCGGGTGTTGAGGAACCTGGAGGACCTGGAAGACCATCTGGACCAGGAGGGCCAGGGTAACCTGAAGGACCTGTACATAGTTACATTACAATGAATGTGGGGCTAACATATGGAGTCTTTGAAGCAATGGGCTTTTCAACTAGTTTCAGGTTCTTGGCATTTCATGTTTTCAGAGCTCCTGTGCCATTATTTTTTCAAAGTGGACAACAGGTTGACAGGTCTCATATAGGAAATAGAGATCAACAGAATGTTTGAATAAAAAGGTTACAGGCCTTAAATATGAATAATATTGTAACATTACCTGGTTGTCCAGCTGTTCCTGTATCTCCCTTCCTCCCAGGTGGCCCGTTAAATCCTGGAAGTCCTGCTGAACCGGGGTCTCCAGGGATTCCAGGTGAACCTGAAAGATGAAGTGACAACAAACATGAGGCTGTGGAAAACTAAGCAATATAGTCTGGACAGTCTATTTTAACCCTTTCATCAAAAAGTTTTCAATTACATGATTAACCCCCAGCAAGATCAATCTTGGGACTGATGCACAAACTGTACTAACGTAACCCACTAACCTGGAAGCCCCTGCAATCCCAAAGGTCCTGGTGGACCTTTGATGCCTGGAAAACCTGGAGGTCCAGAAGGACCACGCTCCCCCTTCAAAATAATAGGTCCTGGAGCTATACCTGGATCTCCTTGAGGTCCTATGATCAACAGATGGAAGACAAATATTAAACAATACATTTTCATTGGGTGTGTAAAGGAAAGTGTCATGTTAAAGTTTCATAATTGCATACCACGTAGTCCAACTTCACCAGGGTCTCCAGGAGAGCCAGGGCGACCAGGCACGCCAGACTGCCCTTTGGGTCCTACAAAGCACATAAGATGTGCACACAGAACAATCTTATAAATAAATCTACAAAATAAGCAACAAGAACTCATGACATAATTGTAAGTTTCAAATGAACTATTCCCTTAGAGTTAAATATGGATAACGCACCTGGGAATCCAGGAACACCTGAAGATCCAATATCTCCTTTAGGCCCACTAGATCCTGGAGGGCCTGGATTACCCTTGTCAAAAACAACTCATATTATTGTCTACTCAATTAAATAAGTGAAGTATAATGCACCATAATGTTAACCAGTCCTTACAACCATGTGACTGTACTTTATCCCACAAATCAACATGTAATATTAGTTTAAAATTAAAACACTAAAGCCTCAGTCCATGGAATACAGTTGCCACAAATGCAAAACTACACACAGACTTTAAGGTACAACCATAGTCTTAAATCTTAGAACACATGATGCTTACTGGGAAGCCAGGGGAACCACCATCTCCTTTCAGTCCAGGTGAACCAGGTGTCCCAGGGAGTCCAGGGAAGCCCTTCTCCCCCTTCACTCCTCCACTGCCTGGGGGCCCACGAGGACCTTCTGGACCAGGGGGACCTTCATTTTCACAGAACATAAATCAGTTAAGACTCTGCTTGACAATGATATGAAATGAATGCAAACCTTGTCAAAATAATTCAAACCAGCAATAACATCTGTGTTTGTGTGTATGCTTCTTATGTGTGTTGTATATTGTTGTTTACAGTGCTGAGGTGTGTTTAATTGTTCTGGGATCTAGAGAGATGTGTGACAACAAAGATGTGTAACTATATTTCAGGAAATAAGCAGGCATAGGTAAATAAGGGGGTTCAGAAATGGAATTACAATAACCCAGTATAAATCTGCCCCAACCTCTTATCCAGAGACATAACAAACAGAAGTGCACAGCATGACAAAGGTGAGGATCAAACCAAGGGGTCTAACCTGCAGGACCTAAAGCAGGGTCAAAGGTGAACAGGTTCCAAAAGTCCGAAAAAGAGTTAAGAAAAAAAATGACATTTAAATCAAGAGCATAGCAACAAAAGCTACTTTTATAATGGATTCCAATGACTTTACAGATAAAAAAAAAAAAAACTATCAAACAAACTTTTATAACACTGAACTTTTTTACATGCACATCATTTTTACAATTCACGTTCATATTATTGTTATGCCTTTTGGTTATTTCAGATGAGCCAACATATACAAGAGGCAATCATTGTTGCAATATGACAATATTAATGAATGCAAACTTGATCACTGTGAATCTCAAACCCATGAAACAAGATCAGTTCAAACTGAAGAATGCTAAGCTATGTACTCAGTTATAGTGTGCTAATGTTTCAACATTAGAAATATATTTTTACTTTGCATACTGGAAAATAATTATACATAAAAAGAAATGAATGTTACTGGCCACTCACTATACAGATAAATCAAGAGTACTTTTAAATTAGATGGAGCTGGAATGCTTTCTAACACACAGTGACATCTTGAAGAATAATTTAATAAATTCTAGATCAGATCTAGAATAGAATTCGTCTGACCTGCAGGGCCTGCAAAGATCCCATGACATCAGGAGCAGCAGAGCCACGGCGCAACAAACAGAAAACATGTCATACCCAGTATGTACATGGTAAAATAATCAGAAACTAGACAAAATGGGCCGCCCTTATCTTAGACTCCAAAAATGTACATGGCATCTCATAGCTTTTGGTATAAGTGGTCAGAAAAAGTTCAATGTACAAACAACTCTAACAGAATTCATAGTATTTGCCTCTTTATTTTTGTTTTCTGGTGGAGCCCATTTTAAATAGTTCTGCGGTGGCTGTTTATTTCTTAACGATTAGTATATTGCTCATGCAATAATGCTGTGACAGGCAGACAGGTACTGTGAACACAAAAGTCGATCATCGGGTGACTTATTTTATAGCCACTGACTTACTGCTAACACACTAAGATAACCTGTGAAACCTGCTGATTTTCCTTGCTGATGAGAAAGAATGGGGTGGAAGTGAAGAAACAAACAGGTAAACAAGTAAAGGTTGGTGAGGAACGCAGACACTGTGTGTAATACTCATAAACTGGACAAGACCCAATCTGCAGACATTTCACCTCACTTTCAAAAACATGGTAAAATGTATTAAACAGAGTTAAGAGAATTTACAGTATAATTGGTAGCTGATAAGTGTTAGAATTCTGTGCATGACATGAGGGTGAGTCAATGATGGAAAAATATTCATTTTTGGGTGAATTATCCCGTTAATGAAAAGGGTGTGACATTAAGATCATTTGCAGTGAAATACAAATAATTTGCCTCGTGCTTCTTGATTTGAGTGTGTTTGTGCACAACGATAGTGATATGACAATCACAATTGATTGTGAAACATGCAAAACAGTCCAACAAACAAAGATGTTTTTTAAGCCAGTATGCCCTCTGGCTCACACTTAAAATGCTGAATGGGCTAAGTGATGCCCAACAATTTAGAAGTGTGTGTATGGCTGTATTACCACATGATTATGCAGGATTACTTTATAATGTGCTTGTTTTTGAATATGCTTCAGGGATCTTACTTGAAATATGAATATAAATGCAGCCTTTAACCTATGTCATTATATAACCCAGAGGGCAGATCTGGCAATAAGGAGGAGGTGTTTAACTTACCAGTTCTTCCTGGGGAACCAGGATACCCTTGGTTACCTTTAGGCCCCTGCAAGCTCAGACCTGGAGGGCCAGGTGGTCCAACTGGACCAGATTGGCCAGGCAACCCAGAAAAACCTGCGTCACCCTTTGGACCTGGAAAACCAGGGGAACCAGGAGAGCCAGGGAAACCAGGGTCTCCTTTAGGCCCTGTGATACAAGCAAAACAGTACATTCCTGTTATTTCACTAAAGTACATTGTAATGAGTACTTTACTTACAGCACTCTTCAGGTGTAAAAACAGGTAGTCAGAAAAACTTTTAGTGCTTTACCTTGTAACCCTGGCAATCCAGGTAGGCCTGGGGCACCAAGGCCTGGAGCACCTGAGTAAAGAGTTGAAATGATTAATGATTACACTAACCACATAATTAATAATTTCTTCCCTCCTGCTTGTACTCTGTATTTAGTATGTTACTCAAAGAGCATTTGGTTATCACAGAGTGTACTCTACAGTGAGTAGAGAAGTGACTAACCTGGGTCACCCTTTGGTCCTGCTGGTCCTGGAATACCATCGCGGCCAGCCAGACCTTTATCACCAGGAATGCCAGGTGATCCAGGTCGTCCAGGATCTCCTGGCCTACCAGGTGCTCCACCAAGGCCAGGAGGACCTGAAGGTCCAATTCCCCCTTTGGGTCCGGGAATGCCAGGTGCACCTTGGATTCCTGGAAGTCCTGGTTCACCCTTTAATCCAGGGTTTCCGGTCAACCCTGGAGGTCCAGAAAGACCAGGCTGGCCTTTCAGCCCAGGGTTTCCAGGAAATCCTGGATTGCCTGGTTCACCCTGGGAATTTAAGTGCAAAAAAATTGTAAGACATAATATTTAAAGCTTTGTTTATTGACTAGCTTTGTTAACTAGTCAAACACATCTACATGCATCTAAGATATGTATTGCACTTTATTAAAATGCTAAATTAAACCCATGTACAGGCAGGAAATAAATTTGTTCTTACTTTTAGCCCAGGACTTCCTGGGATTCCATATCCCGGTGAGCCAGGATCTCCTTTGGGTCCTGAAAAACCAGGTGCTCCTGGTAATCCAGGCACACCACTTCGACCAGGTTGGCCAGGGTTTCCTTTTGCTCCAGGAACACCTATAATAATAATAATAATAAAAATAAAAAAAAAAAGAATCTTGAAAGGCTCTGTGACTTGACAAGGGTATTTTGAGCTTGTGGAAATGAGAGGCTGACCTGGTAACCCCATCTCCCCCATGCTACCCTTTAGTCCTGAAGCTCCCGGGGCCCCTGGATTTCCTGGGAAACCAGAATCCCCTTTAGGGCCTAAACATGGAGACAAGAATGAATTATTGGTCATCAACAAACTAAATAGTGTACATACAAGCCTATAGACTTTACACAGTTTGCAAGTAGTTTTAGATATGGTTCTTGCAAAAAGGTAAACATGGATAAAAATGTATCCGTTATGTTAAAACCATCTAAAGTATCTTTGTTCAAGTTTATGTTTTTTATGCATATTCCACTTTTTGCCTGCATTACCTGGAGGTCCTGGCAGTCCTGGCCTTCCATCTTGCCCAGGGAGTCCAGGGTCTCCACTGACACCAGCAATACCCTTTGCTCCTGGTGGTCCACTGAACCCTGTATAACAAAGAGAATCATAGTCTCCAAAATTCAGCATAAGACAGAAAATTTCCTTTAGCTAAATGAAAGATCTGTTGCTATTGCATGATGCCATTGTCATACAATACAAGAAGAAAGTTGGGGCCTACTGGTTAAGGAGTTTGACTTGTAACTAGAAGGTTGCCAGTTCAATTCCCAGTGCTAGCAGGAAACAACCTTGAGCGAGTGTCCTTGAGCAAGGCACCTTATCCCCAATTGCTGTCACTGCATGTGTGCGTTTGCAGTGTTTGTTCACAGCTCACTACTCCAATGTACGGGGCAGTTGTGGCCTACTGGTTAGTGAGTCGGGCTTGTAATCAGTAGGTTGCTGGTTCAATTACAGTAACCAAGTTGCTGGTTCAATTACAATTACAAGCAACTGAAGTGCCCTTGAGCAAGGCACCTAACCCCCGATTGCTCCCCGGGCACTGCAGTGATAGCTGCCCACTGCTCTGGGTGTGTGTGTGTGTTCATGACTTGCAGTGTGTGTTCACTTCTCACCAGTGATGGGTTAAATGCAAAGGTC
This sequence comes from Ambastaia sidthimunki, assembly GCA_036877625.1. Classification (NCBI taxonomy): domain Eukaryota; kingdom Metazoa; phylum Chordata; class Actinopteri; order Cypriniformes; family Botiidae; genus Ambastaia; species Ambastaia sidthimunki. The sequence goes on along the minus strand of JAZGTK010002519.1, from coordinate 13,178 downwards.
ACATTTCGGGTATAGATTACCATATCTGACAAAACATGTCACTTTCACAAACATGTCACTTTCAATGTATGTGCACTTACTAGATGGGTTAAATAAAAAGGACATATTCAGAGTATGGCCAGTGAGTCACTTCACTTTGTCACAGTTATCTATTAAAAGTAGCACAGATGCATTTTACCATCCCATCAAATGTTCTTATTTTCCATCATGAAAATTCTATTATGTTTACATATAATTGCAAATACTGCTGGATCATTCCCATCCACATTCCCATGGTATAAAGAATGATATGTACTGCAAGTGCAAATGTTATTTTTTCATTTTATACATTATTCATGATTTAAAAGTTAAAAACATTGCAACTAAAAAAAGAAAGTTCAAGACAAACAGTGATATTGGCCTGATAAGTTTGCTGTGTGTGTGTGTGTATTAGCAGATTTTTGTGCATTAGCAGTGCATTTTTTAGCTTTTTATTTGCTACAGTTTTGATCTATTTACATCAGGCTGGCTCACCTGGAGCTCCGGGATCTCCTTTTTGTCCCTTATTTCCAAGAGCAGGTGGACCTCCCGGTGGACCTTGAATGCCTGGTTCACCTTTTTCTCCTTTTAGTCCTTCATAACCAGGGTTTCCTGGTCGTCCTGGGACACCATCATCTCCTGCAGGTGCACAGAGCAGAATAATGTTTTATTCTATAAAAGACTTTTTAATTTTTTAATCACAGATCTGAGCAAAAGAAAATCATGGTGGCTGACCTTTTGGTCCTGGAAAACCTGATCTGCCAGGGTTGCCAGGGCCACCAGGAGGTCCCGGAGCACCCATCACACCCATGTCCCCTTTAGATCCTGTATTATTGATATAGGATTAAAGGAGAGAATACAGGTTGTAGAAATAAAACAAACAATATATAAAACATACAGTCCAAGTTAAAACAGCAAAGTGAATCATACCAGGCAGCCCGGGTAGGCCATCTTGACCAGGTGCGCCTGAAACCCCAGGTGGGCCAGTTGAGCCAGCAGGCCCTGGAAGTCCAGGGCTTCCTCTGTCACCTTGCAACCCTGGAATACTTAAACCTGGAGAACCACGGTCTCCCTTCTCTCCATAAACACCAGTAATTCCTGGTATCGAAAAAAATGACAATATTGTTTTCTATTGAAACACTGTTGAACTGCTATGGAATCGTTATTGAGGTACTGTCATCAGTGTTTAATGATGCATAAAATGTGCTTCTTCTGACATCTGATTTTAAAGCAATCTCAAAATTTAAGATCTTTCTTGTTTCACACATAATTGAGACAGGACACAAAATATTACAGGCATACCAGGAGGCCCCATAGGGCCAGGAGTTCCAGGAGGACCAGGGGGGCCCTGAACGCCATAACCAGGGGGCCCCGGAGGGCCACGAGGGCCGGGACCACCAGGAAAACCAGGGTCACCTAAATGGAGAATGCAAAGTCTTAGACATCTTTGTTCTCAAATTTATTCTTACTACCTTTATGTTGGCATCACAGGCAGGGCATCTCTGTAGTACCCTGATGTACCCTCAGCTTAGACATTTAATAATTTATTTAATTTAATAATTATTTAATAATTCTCTACCTTTAGATCCAGGAGCACCATCTAGACCTGGTCTCCCTGATGCACCAGGGTTTCCAGGAAAGCCTGGATCACCTTTAGGCCCGGGAAAACCTTTAGACCCTGGAAAACCTGAAGGACCTATAGGTCCTGGCAGACCATAACCAGGCTCTCCCTTTAGAAACAAAGACATTATTAGCACAATTTAAGCTCAAGATTCACTGACTTTCCTTTCAAATCTTCATCTGAGAGAATCATATTAGTGAAGTATGTAAACTAATATTACATATTGTATAGTGCATGTATAATGTTTCATACTTTGGAACCAGGAAATCCAGGCTGACCGGGCTGTCCATCCAAACCAGGTCGTCCAGGAACACCAGGCCCACCAGGAGAACCAGCAATACCAGGAAATCCTGGAAAACAGGAATAAATCTCTTAGTCATATGGACAAAATGGTACCTCACCACCAAAATAAATAAAAAATTGCTATATGTTAATACAATATATTTGCTTAATGAGTCATTTAATAATGTCATTTAATAACCACACACACACACACACACACACACACCTTTAGAACCAGGAGGTCCTGGCAAGCCAATACCAGGAAGACCAGTCTCTCCTTTGGCCCCAGGTAGGCCTGGGAACCCTGGTTGTCCAGGTGAGCCAGGGTTACCTGTACAGATAAGGGCCAGTCTCTGTTAAATCTTCAAAGTCCAAATTTGTCCCATATACTTTCAGGGCTATTTTAATTTATAAATGTTTTTTTCCTTACCTGGACTTCCTGGCAAACCAGTATCTCCATCACGTCCTGGAGGTCCACGCTCACCTTTCTCCGATAGTGCCAGGCCAGGTTCACCTTTTTTACCTATCCATTTATACCAACATTGAGATAATGTCATTTCCAAAACATCATCATTATCATTTTACTCTATCATTATGTAAAGAGCAAAAATCAGTTAAGGAAAACTATATACAGAATTTATAAATATATCATCATAAAAAGACAATATTGTGACTTTTTACCTGGTGCTCCAGGTACACCTGGTCTTCCTGAAACACCCTGGATACCTTTCTCTCCAGAGGGTCCCTGAGGCCCAAATCCTGGGGGACCAGGCAAACCCCTGTCACCTGGAGAACCTGGCAAGCCAGGGTCACCTGGGGGACCTTGTGCACCTTTCACTAGTGCAGAGCCCTTTAAGAGGTCAGAGTCCAAGTTAAAATTATTTATAGAGCTCCATACAAACAATTTTCACACAAGTGATGCTACTGAGGCCCACTACTGAGATTTTAAATGGATATCTCAAATAACCAACTTGTTTATTATTTGACCTGCTAACGAGTGTTTGCACAGAAGCCTTAAAGCTGCAATCCATAACTTTTTGAAACATAAAATTGCAGGTAACTTGGAGTTATTTTCTTAACATGGGTGACAAGTTTAAAGTCTGAACAATTGCAGTAAGAACAAGCTACAAATAGTGCACCCAGAAATCTACAGTATCCAGAAATGCAATATAATAGCCAGATCTTCTTTTTGTTTACAGATGGACATTTCCTGTAAAATCGGCTCTGACAGCTCAAATTATAAATCATTATAAATGTACAGCAAATCGGTTATTTTTAACCACAAAAGTTATAGATTGTAGCTTTAAAGAAACAGCAGCAAAAAAGGTTTGTTTAATTCTTAGGGTGGGAGAAAGTGTAGAAAACACAAAAAACTGACTGATCTTGGTGCAAAAAACCTTGACTAACTTTTTAAGTAAACCTCAGGACAAATGACAAATGCATTATATGACTCTTTTATAATATTAACTTTATTTATTATTCCATGAATTTTTCTGATGAGTAATTGGTTTTAAAGAGATACAGGAGCTGTAATAAGCAGACACTTACAGGTGGTCCTCTGGGGCCAGGGGGACCAGATACTCCATCCCGACCAGGCCTTCCTTCCAGTCCTGGCAGTCCTGGAGGACCAGGAAAACCTGTGTCTCCCTTTTCTCCTTTCACACCGACAACAGAGATGGCATCACCTGGTTCACCCTTCTGTCCAGGTGATCCGGGGATACCCTGAGGTCCTGGTAAGCCCTGAAGGGTAGATACATCAATCACATACTGAAATGACATGGAGACGTATAAACACTGAAAAGTGTAATATAAGTCATGTAGAGTAATGTGCCTTTTCTGAACATATTTAAAGAATATTGTCACTTAAAACACAAATTAAGGTAGTCAGCACAGAGAGGAACATAAGGAGCAAGCACTCACAGATTGACCCATAAGCCCTGGTGCTCCAAAAAATCCTTTGTCTCCTTTAGGACCAGGCAGTCCAGGTACACCTGAGAGTATTATCAGTGGGATATTTATCTTGAAATGCATTTATATATTCAAATAGCCTTGTTTTCTGAGACTTCATTCACCAATTTTATATAATAATGTTCCCAAAGAAAAAAAACGCATCACATTCTCCTTAAAAACATAATGCCACAGGAAAGTAAGTAAGTTGACTTCAATCTTACCTTGAATTCCAGGAGGACCTGGATTTCCTTTAGGTCCTGGAATAGGGTTTCCATTAACAAAACAATTCACGCATGTCTCTCCTTTTTGACCTGGAGCAAAAAACATAAGAGATCTTTAGACACGTTTTCTTCTGAAATGTTTGTGTGTGTATAAGAGTGGCACAAATTTTAAAACCTTATCAGTTTATGAATATCTATAAAAAATAACAATAATAAAAGTCTGACCTTTTTGTCCTGATTCTCCAGTAAATCCACGCTCCCCTTGGAGGCCAGGAGGACCAGGAGGGCCTGGTGGACATTCCACCGGACCGTTGAATATTCCTGGGGGACCAGGAGGTCCTTGAAGTCCCTGGGAACCAGGAAGACCCTGCCTTCCAGGTGGCCCAGGGAGGGAGACCCCAGGCAGGCCCTCATCACCCTTTTCACCCCTCTCTCCACGTAAACCTGGTGGACCAGCAGGCCCTGGACCTCCGATTCCTATAATTAAAGTGAGATGCTTCATGCATACACTATAAACATTTAAAGACATGCTGCTGATATTTCAAACAGATGTTTTGTAAAAAAAAAGAAAAAAGAAAATGATGCATCCTGCTTACCTGGGGGACCTTGTTGACCAGGTGGCCCTTCAATACCTAGTTGATAATTAAAGAAGTACAGAAGTTATGTTATGGGTGTATGATAAGGTGCTTATGCAGGCAGAGACTGCACAATGGCAGTGCATTTGCTTGCCCCTCCTACATTGCACATAACATTCACAATAACATTCTTGAAAAGAGACCAAATGCCCCTTAATGATAGTTACATTCTATTCAAGATCTATTTACATTTATTCATTTAGCAAATGCTTTTATCCAAAGCGACTTACAAAGAGAGCATTTAACATTTTGCTCTAGAAACTTAAAATTTAAAATAATAAAATAAAATTAAAAGTTGTTACTTTAGGAATCAAGTGTCGACAAACCTGGAAATCCTTTGTCTCCTTTAGGACCAGGAAATCCAGGGTTCCCAGGTTCTCCTTTTGGTCCTTCGCCTGGGAATGGTATTTCCTGGTAGTTAAACAAACTTTTATTAATATTACAATCAATATTAGGTCTATGGATCTTCAAAACAGAACACAAGTTAAAATAAAACACTAAAACATTAGACATACCCCATATCCTGGAGGTCCAGGAAGGCCTCGATCACCTTTCTCACCCTTAAAGCATTAATTGAAAATGTATTAATGAAAAAAGCATTATTAAAAATATATTATATTGACTGTCTTCTTATAAATGACTTGATGTTATTTTCACGCTGTGGAAAAAGTTTTGTGCTTACTCTTCCACCATCTCGTCCAGGTGGACCAGGAGCACCTGGTTCTCCTGTATCACCCTAAGAGAGATGTGACAGGAAAGGCATCAATAAATAACATCATCTTGTGACAAAATCTTTCTATAGTAAGCAGCTATAGTAGACACTTACTGGAAATCCAGTGATGCCTGGGTCACCATCTTTGCCAGGTTTTCCCTTACGACAATAATAATATATCAGCATGTAAATATCAAAATATGCTGTCTTTTGTAATGTGCTGCTTTACTGCTTTGGTCTCTGTGGACTTCCACTCACCCTCTTTCCAGGTTCTCCTGGCTCTCCTTTCTCACCCCTCTGACTACTTTGAGGACCCTTTTAGAGAAAGACAGGACTTTAAATGAAAAACTAAACCAAAGAAAACATTTGGCACTAAGATCAATGAATATCATTTAATATGCATGTCTGTTCCGGCCAACAATTGTAAGAATGTCTCTGTAACTGTAATTTCCATACGTAACATGCTAATGCTAAATGCTAAACATGTTATTTTGAAAGTTCTAGGAACAATCAAAAGTTTTGTTTGGATAATGTATTACCGTTCTTATTGGTTATAACTGCTTAATTGTTTGAAAAAAAACGTTCTTATAACCACTTTTATACAATTTTTAATACTAATGTTGCTGCAAGAAAGTTCGACTGATGATGTTAGCTAACATTCTGAGAACATTCCCTGTTCCTTGGGTCTATTTCTCCAGCATTAGCATGCATTTTTAGTCATCGTATCACAATTGGATAGCACTTTACCACATTAATAACCAGGTGTACATGCACTCAAGATCCCTTGGATCATTCCAAACACACTCGTAAATGTTAAACAGATTCCAAACAGAAAGGTACATACAGGAGGGCCAGGGGGGCCTGGATACCCACGATCTCCAGGTTGACCACGATCACCCTGTAAAAAAATACATGAACAAAAAACCTTAATACATACATACATAAAACTATTAAATACATAAAACACAATATCAGACCTGTTTCAATTCAAGAATGTTTTTACCCATTGAGACTGTGTATAAATACTGATCTGTGCCTTGTACCTTTTCTCCTTGCTGAATTTCTGTTTGAGACGGGCCTATAACTTCTCCCACTTGACCTGGTGGCCCTGGAGGTCCTTTTAATCCACGCTCACCCTTCACATTCAAATACACACACACATTAAATCTGCCAATGTTGATGACCCTGTTGTCCATGCGTGTATTTTTTCACAGCAAAATGTGTGCACCTTCTCTCCTTTGGGTCCCTGGAAATTCAATCCCATGTTTCCCTGCAAGACAAAGTGCAGACATTAAACACTCAATACTCACACATGTAAATCGCGATGACGCTTAACTCAAGAATTCACACATACCTTTGGCCCCGGTGGACCAGGAGGGCCTGGAACACCCTAAAGAATTAAAAAAGTGAAAGTTCATCATATAATTTGTGGGTATTATATGATTACTATATTATATAATTTGCAGAAGTGAATCATCACAGTGCTTTATGTGTATTACTCAAACTTTGCAGAATTACACAGAGAAACAAAGCGAAAGTAAACAGAGATTGTCTTACCTCATAACCTCGGGGACCCAGCGGCCCTATAGGACCTGGGGGACCTGGGGGTCCAGGATCTCCCTATACATGAACCATAAAACCAAAGCGTTATGAGGCAGAACCAATTCACATTTCATTCAAATCTTTTTCTCAGTTTACTTGTCGGTACAGTAGTTGATATGCGTAAGAATCTTGGGTACACTGTAAATGTAAGTGTAAGTCAAATAATCACTGATTTGCAAAATGATGCCAAACCATTTAGATGTTTACATCAGATTTAATCTGCTGAAAATCTATAGACGTATACCCTTGAGCCTGGGGAACCACCAAAACCAGGTCCTCCATTTTCTGTTTCGATTCTTTCTATGACTTCCCCAGGTTCTCCCTGCAACAAAACAGAAAAGGTATTTAAATATTATTCCACTTTTCTGCTAATATGTATCAAATTTTGATTTAAAGGAAGTGTGTGGAATATGAACACAGCCATTATGGAATTAAATATTTGCCTTTTGTCCTGGAAAACCAGATGGACCCTGTGGAGACAAGACAAAAATAAATATTTGAACAATAATGACCAGTACAATTTAGAGACAGAAACATACAAAAGGATCTTTGCACCCTTTAAATGTGTCATGAAGCACTTACTTGGGGACCCTCTAAACCTGGAAGACCTGGATTTCCTGAAAATCCTCTATCACCCTATAAAAAAAAAAAAAAAGTACTTTCATATACGCATATTTCACACAAAAATATACATTTTCAATTATTGTTCTTGGCCCTGTTTCATTTATCTAATTACTGCACTAATAAGGGGTTTATTTACTGACAAGTACTGCCACATACTTTAGTTCCATTACAGCCTGGAATTCCTCTGGGTCCTGGAGCACCATCCTGTCCAGGGAGACCCTGTCAGTCAAAAACAGCACAGACATGCTTATATCTATTGCCATTGGGAATTAGATGCAATTTCAGGAGAAACAGAGAACAACAACATGACACGAGTCAAAAGAGTCTTTCAACATATGAAAGACAAATAACTATCTAACTAGAAAGTATACTTAAGTTTGTCTACAGCCTATGTCTTTTTTTTAAAAAATCCAACAACAATGTAATTGATTCTCTCACTGGAATTCCTGGTGTTCCGGGGAATCCTGGCAATCCAGGAGGTCCCTGGAAAAAACAGGAACAGTCAGCACTTGTGGATGAACCTAGACCAAATATGCAGCAAAAGATGTTCCTGAGAAAATCTTACTCTTATTCCTTTAGGTCCGGCTGGTCCTAGAGGTCCATCATCACCCTGGAAAAACAGAGTAAGAGTCAACTCTTAATATACTGTACACAATAATGCTGTAAGTCACACACTGACTTAATAGCAATTGCATTGCTGTACATGATAATTGATCAGCAGTTAATATCTCTGTGTTTTAATGAACTGACAGACATTGTGATCTGACCTTGTCTCCACGGGGTCCAATTGGCCCTTCTGGTCCAGGGAAACCTGGAACACCTGGCTGGCCGGTGAGTCCTGGAAACCCTTGCTCACCCTGTGACAAAACAAAATGAAAAACAGAACAAAACAAAACATTAACTGCAGGACTGACTGCTCACTTTTATTAACTCTCTGCTAGTGCAATAATACATTCATGATAATACAGTCTGAATGCAAGGCTGTCTGAAGGCTGTCACACTTACCTTCTGTCCTTTCACACCACTGCAGTCACACTTAGATCCAGTGCCACAGCCATGACATGCCTGAAGACACAACAGTCAGACACAAGTGTGCACAATTAATCATCTGTATAACATAAAACAGTCATCGGTCAGCAGTGCTTAATATAGCCATAATTTTACAGCTTTAGACATGAGGGATTCAAACTCAGTTTGCCAAACAGTTTAGGATAAAAAGAATCTGCTTAACAAATGTTTGACTGAATTCAGTCAAGTTAAATGAAGATCTTTATCATTTCTGAGGTTTCACCACTCTTTAGATAACAGATGAAGCCTTACAATTCGATTGCCTATACACTGAGCTGCCATTTCATTTTCTTAACCAGAAGAATTCTATACGTTTACAGAAATATTAGACAATAGTGGAAACAATAGAGTTTGGACAGTTGTTAACAATCACTTTTACCATGCATACCATTTTTATCTGCACGTTAGGTAAGCAAACGTGCAGAGGATTTCAGAGCTCTTTAGTAGATGACAAATAAAATAATAAAATACATTTATAAAGCAAATGCATTATGCGTGATATCCATGGAGCGTAAATGACAATTTTTTACATGCAGGCACTAGATGGCGCTATTTGTCAGCACCGATCACTGCTGCACAGCAAAAACATCAGAAAAGCAATAATTTACGAAATCTTAACAAAACGTCATAATGTTAAATTTGTTGTTCCCTTTCCAAATTATTTAGGGAAATTCATTAATATATGCATTTCAATGACGATTCTTACATCATCATTTGGTCTTTCCCAACCTTGACTGTTTGGCTACAGCCTCAGCTTCTAAAACTCCTTCCACAAAATAAAATATCTTCTCAGTTGTAGGTTCTCTCTTCTCAAGAGCTCCTCAGTGATTCATCTTTCACTCTTTGACAATCTTTTGCTCCAAAGAAAAACAAACCCACCCAATGGACCTCATCTAAATGTAGGTCCATAACACCATATATACTGCAGGCCTACTGTGTTTATCAAATTCACCGTTTACATTATTTGCATATCATGTAGGCTTCACAGCACTGAACTCTCCATCAGAGCTGTACTTGTATGCTTGCCTGTTACACACACTGAAAACAACACGCATTGAAAACAACACCAATCAGGGGAGTTGCCAAGATGGCTGCTGGGTAAATTGTCTTAAAGGGGCTTTGCCAGTAATAGGCACAAACACACAGCTCACGCCAACACTTGGTGCTATAATACATTTAAGTAGAATTACTTCCTATTGGTACGTCTTCAAAACTTAATTTAAATATGTATGAGGTGTCCCTCACCTCTGCCTTTTATCTTTGTAAAACGTGTTCACATATCAGAACATATTATATAATTGCATTGCTTGGTCCTACATTGCCCCAAAAAGCTGTCTCAACAGGCATCTCACAAGATTTTGAAACACAAATGTTTTACATCCTATGTTAAATCATCTGGAAAATGATTATTAGGAGAAATAAAAGCACTGTTGTATGTATTGAGAGAAAGAAACAATGTTTGTAACAAAGACTCTCAAAACAGCGAGATTTCTTACAGTAGATTTTTCAGTGGTTGTGCTCTAGTAAACCAGCTCAAATGTCAACGGTGTCACATATAAAGAAGAGGAAATGACAGAATAAGCTCCACGTTCATTCAAAGCACTAGAGAACTAGTGTTTTCCCTGTAGTACACTGCAGACAGTAAGACCAAATCTCTAACAACATGATTCTTTCTGTTTGTGGACTTGTGTGAGATTTGTGGAAGTGGATTACTAGTTTAAGAGCAGCGATTTTCCACAAATGTCCTGAATAGTTCTGGTTACTGAATTAAACTGGTTAAAGTCACCCAGATAATGTGTGCTTACATGATGCAAGTACATCCTACATACACATTAACACACACATACAGCTTTCTGTATGTGTGAGCAATCAATACCAGCTAACAGGAAACGTTCTCAGAATGTTGGCTCTCACAGTTCTTGCAGTAATGTTAGTTGAACACTTTTTTAATGTTATATATCATAGACATCAAAAACGTTATTCTTAAGTTGATAGTGGAACAACTTTAAAATGCTACAGAATAAAAAAAAAAAAACTAAAATGTTTTTTTAACCAAGCCAATACAGTTTATAAAAATGTCTGAAAACGTTTTGAACAACATTTTTAACCTTTTGAATATCCTTTGAAATCTTTTTAAAAAATCCATATTTTATTCTTTAATCTAATTTTGCATGTTTCATAAATAAACATGCATGTGTTTATTCAGTTCCACTGTGAATATAGGTGGAAAGATGGGAAATAAACAGATTAAGCTCTGTGTAGAAATGAACAGCGCTACCTAGTGGAGGAATCGGTGCAATGATTTAGTCACAGTGTGGAAAATGTGGCTTCCTGTCTAGGGCTCAGCGAATTAACTCAATGAATGCTGAGACTGGCAGCAGACCACAACTGTGACCACAAAATGTGTCTGACAGGCCCAATAAAACTCATGCTTATTGATCTCACTAGTGTATATATTAATACGTTTAAGACTACATCACAAATCTATTTATAACCTAATTTAACATATTCTGCCACCCCCCACTTCTAGCACAAACCATGAAAATGACATGGCCACGCTTAAATATTTGTGGTTCATAAACTATTTGACCTACAGACACAATTGTGGTATCTTTTGAAAGAATATACATAGGTCTTTATTGTCAGATGTTTGGAATAAGAATTAAAAGTGGAACTGAAATTAAATGAACTGAACTGAAATGCTATCAGTTTACCTATAGCATTCTTCAAAATAAATTGCTTATTTCTGCTTATAGAACAGACAAATTTTTGAGAAAGCACAACATTTAAAGAAACTTAATCTCCACTTGTTTAAAACACACCCATGTCAACATGTCCAGGTGCACCGAATGTGATGCTGTTACAAACTGCATTCGCTCTAAATTTATTTAGAGGTATTGCATACTATAAAAGACCTGCAATACAAGTCTTTTAAGGTATGTACCTTTTGAGGTATGCAATACACAATACAAGAGTCACGCATCAATTATGCTGGATTCAGAAAAATGCATTCTGCCCCTGATAAGCAGGAGAAAGACATCCCTCACACATTGATAGAGAGCCGTGAGAGTGAATTTATAGAGTGAAGTTTATTGAAACGTGAGAGTAGTTTCAATAAACTCTGTCATCTAAACCACATTTTACAGAAATCTGTTATTAACTAATAAACACAGATTAATTAATCACAGGTATTAACACAGATTAATTAATCTGTGTCTATCAACTGCTGTATATTTGTGTTCACATCACTACCTGAACTGATAAAACTTATCAAATTCTCAAAACACACAAATTTCCCAAGAGAACGTGAAAACGGCACATTCCTCATCATAGAAAAAAACTGACAAATTTCTGAGAAAGCACAACAAAAACTCAAACTCAACTCAAGAAACTTAATCTAATCTGCACTTGTTTAAAACACAACCATGTCAACATGTCCAGGTGCACCGAATGTGATGTTGTTACAAACTGTATTCACTCTAAATATTTACAGATCAGTACAAAGAAATTTAAACAGCAGCTGGGCTCCTGAAACATGCAGTACCTACATCCAAACACCAGAGGACGCTACAAGATGAGTGTTTATACAGTAATACACATATAACACAGCAACAGTCAGTCTGACTAGACTGCCGTATTACACATACAGGCTTTGAATCAGCTTGAATCAGCTTTGAATCAGAACCGAACTTAAATGTTATAGATGAAATATTACAGATGTCCAAGAGCAAACCTGGTACTATGAAGCCAAGTTTTATGACATTCATATGACAAATGTTTTAGTTGCTGCATAAAAGTTACAACACACCTTTTTGGTTTTGCCATCTTTACTAATTCATTTAAAAGGTTCTGCAGTGTGACAGAATATTTGCTCTCCATGTTCTCACACAGCCCTGCTGGATGCTTCATGACTTCAGGCTTCATGAGTTGAGAAAACAGAAAAGAAACGTAAGAAAATAGAAATCCCAGAAAACGTTCCTAAAACATGTTTGTGGAGCACAGCTGTTAAATCTTATGACCCAGAAAGCATCTCTGCGCTAGCTCTTCCATGAAATTCTTTTATTTCTATTCCTGTGGAGTTAAGAAAAGAATGACCTTTGACCTCTGCTAATAAACCAGCTAGGGTCAAGTGGGGTGTGTGTGTGGGGGGAAGCACTGCTGAGTAAAAAGCGCACTTGGGGTCAAATGCTTACCAAGGTAATGTTTTTGCTACAGGCATTCTCTTCAGGCTCCACCATGGCTGAACTTTGAAAACAAACACTTAAACATTAATTTGATGAGTCTTATGGGTGCGAGCACATGGAAAATCCACTAGCAGCGACCCGTATAAGGTAAAAATCCTGTTAGCTGAAAGTATTAAATAGAACTCCATGGAAATTAAACACGCATACATGTGCACAGCTAAACTAGCAACAGTGTTGCTACAAAATACTTTATCTCATCAG
>JAZGTK010002518.1:0-31444 GCA_036877625.1 Ambastaia sidthimunki | reverse complement strand
GTTTATCACCTAATATCTGTCTTTCTCTGCAGTTTCATTTCTTCACACCTAATCACCACATCTCTCAAGTACTATTTAAACACATATGCATATTCTTTTATTTATACGGCTGTATATATACTGTAAAGGTACAATCTGTACATAGATCTTTCAAATGTATACAACATTATTATTATTACTATTATTATATTTTATTTCATTTTCTCTCTACTTACTTATTGTTCCCCTGTTCTCGTGTCTTTTTATGAACCAAGAGCTATATAAAACCACAACAAATTCCACACACTTGGCCAATAAAGCAAATTCTGATTCTGATTCCCAAATCATTGCAGCAGCAGTAGTGCCCCTCGGGTTGATGCATATGAGACCATTTGAGTATTGGTTGCAGAACCAAGTCCCGGTGTGGGCATGGCATGGTTGCAAAAATTAGGTGGCTATCTTTCTGATGTGTCACCATTTTTCAGCCTGTCATCAGATCAAGAGTTTCTGCGTGCTGGGGTGCCCATGCAGCAGGCCTTGAGATGAATTGTCATAAAGACACAAGGGCTTGGGGACCGTATGCCACAGACATGCAGTGTCAGGTTCCTGGACAGGTTCACACCTGCGTTTGCAGTCTGGAGCTTCTGGCAGTTCTGCTTGCCCTGTGGAGGCTTCAGCCGGTGATGTGTGTCTTTGGAGCAGTCTAAGCAGTCTTCTTTGGAGGTCAGCAGACAGGGAAGGCTGTCTCCAAACAGAGGTTATGTCATTGGATCATGGATGCAATTATTTTGGCTTACTGATCACAGGGTGTGCTATGCCCCTTGGAAGTTCATGAACATTCAGTTAGGGGGTTAGCCTCATCTTGGGCACTTGAAAAAGGCACCACTTGAGCAGACATTTGTAAACCTGCAAGCGAGGCCACACCCAATTCATTGCAAGCTTTCATAACCTCAGAATTAAATCGGTTTATTCCACTGTGCTGTCTATTAGACAAGTGTCTACTAGACAAGCACTCTGAAGAACTTATAGGTTGTCAAGCCTGCTACAGCACCTTTCCCCTAGAGGTGATAACATGTGCTCTTTTACCTCTGCGAGTTCCCCTTTGGTAAACCCTGGACATTGTATTCTAATTAGCACAGAGATTAGCCCAGAGCCCAGCGGAGCGGCTCAGCACCTGGATCTTTCATTCTTAGCTACCCTATTGGTTAGCTTGTTGACAGATCTTCATATGTCATGTAGTGATTTTTTTTGGTAATCCCATATGAGTATCTTTTCCTGGACAGTGTGGTTTCCCTGCTTATCTCCGTAATGGCCTATAAATTGGGGTGTCTCTCCCTCTGGTAGTCTCCACTTGTAGGTGTAATGTGATGTGGTACTTTCCTTGAAGTCGGGAATCTGTTTTCACAAATAACCTCCCCTTAGGTAGGTTGTGGTCTCCTCAGTGTCCTGTCTTGTCAAGGAGAAGTTCACTACCCAACACATCTGACCAGCAGACTTGTTCTGCAATGCCCTTCTAGAAGGTTTATATTTCGTGCCTTCTTTACGGTTGGCTTCACACATTATTAGTGCATTGGGAGGTTATGGACTCTGTGATGACTTGCTCAGGCATGTTATGCTTGTCGGCAGCTGTGCCATATGAGTCCATAATGTGGATCAGCATTTGTAGCGGTGCAAATAAACCTGAATATGTGGTGCACGCCATCTGCCTGTTGAAATCTGCTGATACTTATAATAAATACAATTTTAAACAAAATTTTCCAATCAATAATATTACAAACACATCTTCTATATTACAACACATTTCCCCCTTTTCTAAATATCCCATTGCATTTGTAAATGGTGTTTATAATAAATGTGTATTCTAATGTGCAATTTAAATGCAGTTTTAATTGCATTCAAGATTATTTCTGATAATGTAGCAAATAGCTCTAAGCAAAATAACATAATAAATATTGAAAGGATGCATTGTTCAGTGTTTTTCTTAATTGCTTGAGACTGTGCAACAATATCGAGCTACTAGGCTGTGGCAGACAAGTGTTACAACATGAAATAAACAGAAGATGTATCTATTATCTAAGCCTCACCAAGGTCAGTGACCTATGACATACAGAGGAGCAAAAACATTAGAAAAGTGCAATTTAATCTTAACACGAATAAAAAAAAAGAGAGTAGCAGCATTTCAAATGGCTGAAAAAAAGTAGTGTCTTAGACAGACTTGTCCTCCTTGGATCTTGGGCTTTTCTTTTACAGCCAGTCAAAAACATCAGAACAGCCCCATTCCACTTGCCCTGCTGACACTTTATTACATTTAATGTATTAATGGCATTTTGGCCAAAGACAGATGATTATGAAAAAGGATTACAGAGTGTAGTTGAGTGTAAGTTAATTCTCTTGCTTTCACTTTAGGTCTTCTCTCCCATCAACTCAGTTTCCCCCTTCTGGGGTTCATTACTGGTTAAAGTCCGCATTGAACATTTTTTTGTTGATCCTGTATCATTTCTAAATGAATTACCTTTATGCCCCATGTTACATTTACAACCACTGATCTCAATGGCCTGCAGTACTTTCAATGTAGAATCCTACACCATCTTCGGGTAAAACCAATACCATCTTCTGGTAAAAGTGGACCACTGGACCAAATTTGACTGCAGGGAATGTGATTAATTTTGAATCACTTTATTTTTAAAATTTTATTTAATGCAGGTTCGGCAAACTTATTGAATGTATAATAGAGCCTAGGGTCTTATCTAGCATTGAGCATTCTTTCCAATGAACTTGGAAAATTGATTGACAGGAAATTGATTAATTGGAGCCTGTATTTCTTATAATAGAAATTTATCATAACTCTTTTAGTTGATGAATACTATGTTGATGGCTGTAATACTGTCAATTTACGTACACTTATTCTGAAAAATAAAAACTGGTAAAAATGTATAAAATGATATGGTATGTTGTGTCCATGTAAGCTATTAGTTATTTAGAAAAAAAAATGAATACATCATCCATTGGTAATAGTTTGGCAATGCTGGGTCTGATCCATAAATGTGGTAAAAACAAACTATCCATCTAACCTGAGCTATCTTTAACCAAAGGAGCAAGAAAAAAAGAGTGGGAGTGTGAAACAAGCTAATCAGTTTTATATGAATGTCTTGTGAGAATTGCTAAAAAAAAATGGACCTTTCCTGCCTAATTCAAGTTTCAAGGTTTAAGTTTATTTGTTTACAGGGGCAATGCACATTAATAAACATAACTGTACATGTGCCAGAATTAGCCAAAAAGGCAAATTCATTCATTTCTTTTCATTCCGTCTTTATGATTGTTCTGTTGAGTGTCATGTAATCAGCAGTCCTTAAGGTTGACATGCTAAGGACTTTTAGTAACTGAATGTGAATACTTAAACTGCTGTGTAAACTCTATGTAATTATGAGTCTAATTCCTTGTAGAAATGAAACATAAATCATAAGACTTAGGATTTAATGTTGCATTTAATATCTAGTATTAAGTCTTCTAGTGCAGTAGTCTGACCCTGGACAGATTTGAGACGATGATCAAGACAATGATCACCCTAGCAATCCAAATCAGCTTTCTTAATAACTTGTTTTCCATTCTATTACATGTTATACATGCAATTGTTTTCATAATACCCCGCAGTGCAAAAGGCTTTAAGTCAAGAAGATGCACTACAGAAATAATTATGACTGCATTGGATTTTAATTTCAGTTTAGTCTTTCATACAAATTTGTCTCGGCACACAAGCGCTGGGCTGATAAAAAATAGAATTACAAGATAAGTTAGTATATCATAATCTGTGAGAATTAGCATTGAGGTTATTAGAGTATCACTTCACCGCATGACCTCCTGTTCCTCTGTAGATCATGAATCCTATTCATTACGCAGTGCTTTTGTGCTCTGTGCCTTTATAATATTACTCAATTTATATTCTGAAGCAGGCTCCTGGGAGAGAGAGCAGCACTCCGAAACAGCCCCTCCTCATTACGCAGTCAAAATATTTAAAGGCCAGTAAACAGCTTTTTAATGCATGTAGTAGAGACCCATTTAAAGTGGATTGCTTTGGTTTAATATGACTTCAACAGGCTGACGGTCACGTGAAAAGTGAATAGCTAACCTGGGTAAAGGAAAAAGTAAATCATTTTTAAAAAGCACAGAATATGAAGGTAGGGAGATGACAGGTGGAGTGAAACAGTTGTGGGATATCAGCACTTCTTAAATGAGAAAGGACATCAACGTGTCTGTACACAGACCAATGTGTCTGTGGCAACATTTATTGGGACTGAGAGAAAAAACATATACAGTATGTATATAAAAAAAACATTAGATAAATTAATTAAATGACAATGATTGATATAGTGCTATTTGTTTAAATAATCACATTTATTGTTATCTGTCAGAAATTGTTTTAAGGGGTTTAGCTGATTTTTAGTTTTGTCTGTCAAGAATTTGCTCATGAAAAATATGAACATAAAAATGACATTTTTTGTGTTTTATTTTTTGTAAATGTTGTATGTAAAGCTGCTGATTGAAGCAATGCAACATTGTCAAAAGCGCTATATACATACAACTTATGTCAAATATAATGCATTTGACACAAACAGGAAAGTACCTATTAGCTTTTTTTTTTAGAATAAAGCATTTAATTTGCAGCAGCGATATAGTGTTCTTCATGAAATTATCTCACGTAGGGTTAGGGTTTAAGCTGTATATTTATTTAGGTAATCTTTGTGTTTGTGGCAACACAAGCGTGTATTTCAGATTAAATCAAGCAGATTTTTCTTTAGTTTAAGAAAATGCAAATCCCGAATTGACAGACATCTGGTCTGACATACTTTGGGGTGTCAATAAGGCTTGTATTTTATAAAGAGTCACTCAAGACAAACATAAAGGTTTGCTTTGATTTTTATGCATGCTTGTACTGGGTAATCCTTTCCACCATAACCTGACTGAATACGTCTTATGAATTAAGAGGCAAATTAAGGACATAATAAATAACCTTGGTGATAAGAGAAATAATTCAGCTCATAAAAGCAATTTGCATAACCTTCATTGATATCTTTCAATTTATTGCATTGTCAAAGCCTAAAGGAAAAGTATGTTTTTTTCTGACAAAGCTTTAATGCATTGTCAGTTGTGCTCTTTTTAAGATTTTAATTAGTAATTAAGAACAATTAATGGACTAAAAAATTGATGCAACAATAATTCAAAGTGTGTAAAGCAAGTGTAAATGTTTGTGTATGTATGAGAGGAAAGATGAGGACTATGTTCTATACATGCATTAACCACATCAAATATGCAGATAATATTAATAGCTATGCTATTACAGTGAAAAATTAAATGGAAAGGGAGCTAAACATCTTTCAAAACATAAATTATACACTATCTATGCCAAAGACAAGTGCCACAAAGATCCAACTTTATGTCCTGCGATTATTGACATTCTTCTGGATCAAGCGACACCTACAGACACACTCTGCATGGTGATGAAATTAGTAATGTGTAAAGGTTTAAGCTGCTTTATTCCATGTCATTGTATGTAGTAGGCTATCTCAGATAGCAAGTAAACATGCCTCATACTATTTATGCAGTATGTACTTCTAGTATGATCACTGTGCACAGCTTCCAAATTTTCCCTAATGACCTTCTGCATTTGCTAAAATGTGAAGTATACAACTAAACACACTGCTCAGCTAAAATTGCTTTACATATCAGAAAATAAAAAGTAACAACAATACAAAGGAAATAAAAACAAACCAACCAACTTAAAAATACAATAAATAAGTCAATTTAAACAAAAGGCAAGAAAATCAAATCTGGAGACAAAAAAAGTCAAAAAACAAATATGCATACTGTAGGTATAAATACATATATGAAGACAGTAGGTACATTTAGAATATAAATTGTATACTGTGCAATACTGTATACAGTAGTAATGTGCCAGTAGTTTATACCCAACAACACAGAGATCCTGTTTTCAGCTCAAATAGTCACATAACTACATTTTCATTGTATTTGGATTAGTTTGGTGAGTTAGTCAGGGCAAAATGTTTGCCCTTCAACACTTTTCACGGACTGCTGCGATACTACTGTAAAAGAGTCACAACAAAGATTGTGTGAGAAATTTAATGCTAACGCAAAATAAACATCAAGCTAAAGCACATCCAAAAACACCCACACACATGGTTCACAGTTAAGGAAGGCTCAGTGATTCTGTCATCATTTACTCATCCTCATGTCATTCCAAACTGTGATAATCTTCCACTCTAGTGGGTTGACAACCACCACAACCAGTGAGTTAATTCTATAGAACTTGATTAGTCTGATTTCTATAAGTAGAAACACTGGTAACACTTTACGATAAAATTCCAATGCAATGGAAAGTTAATGCAATGGCTAACATGGATTAGCAATGAGAAATATTTTTACAGCATTTATTAATATTTGTTGATGTAAATCCAAATACAACTGTTCATCAAATGCTTATGTTTAATATACATTAACCAATGTTGATTTTTAAAAAGTATTAGTAATTGTCAAAATTAATTCATGCTGACTAATGTCAAGTATTAAATACTGTATTATTAATACTAAGTATTGTTATGTCAAAACAAGAATTGTTAGTTGTGGAAACAGAAGACACCTGTTATTTGAATACTTATTGAAAGCTCTCCTTGGTTTGTTTATAGGAGAAGCAGCAATGCTGGATTCATTAACAAATTATTTTCACTTGGGTCTTGGACACTCCAAGGACTGGATACTGGACTGTTGAAGCAGTGTTCGGTGCAATTAATATGCCTTCAAAAGATGCCTATAGTGACCAATATAAATTTGTCATTAAACACTCTGATAAATGATGAAAACAATGATTTGTCCATTGAACACAGTACTGATGTGTAAAGTAGCTCATGAAGTAGCTCACAAAGGCAGGAATAGTGACAAATAATGCCAATCAGATACAAAACATTCACATATTCCGTAATTAACATTATTTGTATCAGTTTAAGCCCTGGAGAGAGAAATAGAAGAATTAAGGGGATGTAACAGTGCAAACTGTCCAGCTATGAGGGGTTCTCTTAAAAGAATACAAAACAGATCAGAGGCCAAGTTAAAGCAATGCGCAACAGTGATGTTTTTCCCCTCACTAGCATTATAAATCATATTCACACACCCGTGTTATTAACCTTTGAGAGCTCAGGCAGTCAAGTCAGAGAAGCAAGTGGATGAAGGTAATCACCTCTTGTGTGAAAAAATGAGGGGATGAATAAAGAAGGAAAATAACCAAAGAATATTACGAACAAAGCAGTGAACAAAGAAGCAGTTGAGAAATATTCAACCAAAGACAGCTGAACTTTTTTTCCATTGTTCTCCCTAACCTCCATTCGTTGTAGATAGATCGTATATGATGTGTTGTTTAGAGGAGGCCGTGGATGTTGGTTCACAGAAGGTTCACCCATTACCCAAGCCCTACAGCCAGCTGGGGGGCTAACCGCTCTGATCAGCGCAAGCACAGGCCCCAATGATTTTCACATCAAGCCACCTGATGTACAGCTTCACCATCCACCAATCGCTCTCCCATATCGATCCCCCTTAAATGAGCCTTCCCTGCTTTGTACCATGAGCAATAATTAAAAAAGCAGAACATTGCTTCTAACTAATATTATGAGAGATCAGGATGTGCACATGCTTGCAAAACAGCAAACACTCTTTTTGTACAATGACTGTTTGAAAGTGCATAAGGAAATGATCCGACAATGCTTAATAGAGCAGAGAACACACTGAGGACAAATACACACATGACTGAGGACCTCTAAACTTGTATCAATTTGGTTGATATTGTGTATGTGAGACCTTGACATCCAGGCATCTACAGAGATATCATTCCATTAAAACAACTCAGGCCAGCCGACAGCTTCAATCTTTCAGCCTTACACATGTCACTCAGCAATTATTATGAAAAGGAATAAATTCCATGGGCAAGTGTGTTTAATTTATTTATGTTTGCATTTGAACAGATTATAACTGCACACATTTGCAGAAGGAACACCCAAAAATTGTAGTTTTATCATGTCTTTGGCTCCCTTTTTGTCTTTCTTCATCTTGCTCTCTCTCTCTCTCTCTATATATATCACACACACACACACACACAAACCTCCAAACATTTCTCTGCCCGTGACTTTAAACTTAAAGTTTATCCCTGTATACACAGTATATAGCCTACAAATTAATATTATTCTCAATGACTGTGACCGTTACAACAATATATTAACAAAGAAAATCTTAAGTGTTAATAAATAAAATCTAACAACATCTTGCCTGTAATAATAAAACCAGAACTTTTTTACAGCTGCAATTTTTTTTGCAATAATGTGATATGTTTTTGTTTTAAACTTTGCTTGATAGTAACTTTAAATGCAATAATATACATTATTGGATTGTTTTTATATAGTATAGCATGAGGGTTTATTTTCAAATAAATGCGTTAAATAAAATGTTTATTTACCACATTGAAAACAGTTTATAATGGTAAAAATCAAATTATTATTTTTCAGTGAATCAAAGCAAAGAAGCATTATTTATTCACTGATAGATGATTGATAGATGATTCACTGATTGTAGAATTACAATTCTTAGAATGCTGGTGCAGCATAGAATTCTATTGCTGTGTATAATTTTTTTGTGAAATATTTAAAACACTTGTCAGCTCTTGCAAGGACAGTTTATTTTTAAATACCTAATTACTTTAAAAAAATATTTCTCTTCAAAACCTGTGTCCAATCCTATTATATGAAAACAGCAAGAAGACTGTACCACATTGGAACTTACCACAACATCCTTACCACACCATTCTGCATATGGCTTGTGTGGCAAGTGTGGACAAGCATGAAATTACATCAAGGGTATTTTTGATAACAGTCAATACAATCACAAAACGGTCAGTCTTGTTGATGTCTCAGTCAAAGGTTTTATGTTTGCGTGTGTTTGTTTGTCAAGGGAACCTTCACAGATGACAGGGGCTATGGGACCAGAATGGATATTGATATGAGTAAATTGATATTGATATGGATTTGAATTGGTATGGATCAGGGTTTGAAAGTAGCATAATAAAGAGCCCCTTAAGATGGACTGTGGCCAGACACTTTATCATTGTTGGTTTTGTTCTTCAGACACACAGCAGTTAAACTAAAGTTCCTCTTGTTTCTCATACAGATGGAGAGATTATTTTATTGGAATTTAAACGAAACTGGGTGTTGTTTACTGTGGGACTATATAGTCTTAATGTGAAACATGAAATGATGTGAGACTGTGTGTATTTATGAAATGAACTTGCGAATGAGCTCTTTTTGATCTTTATGACATTTCTCTTAGAATTTTTAACAAATTAACAATTACTAGCGTAAGGAAAAAGCCCACATGTTACTGTCTTAGACAGGTACAGTATGCAAAATCAAGCAGATGAGAGCGTTTTGTTTGCGATTCTGGGTAATATACTGCCATCTGGTGATAGCACCAATCCCCTCAAAAGTTTATGTGCAGCCCCTACAGATATGCACATAAGGACTGTCTGGAATTTTTAATGTATAGAAATGTGTATTAAGTGTTCTGCCATACACCAACAGTAAATATATAAAAAAGTGTAAATATAGTAAATATAGAGTAAATATATAGAAATATGACACTAAAATATGCCATCAAACACAGTATGAATGCAAGTAGTTTTAATTTGCTTGTTGAAAATACAAGAACCAGACATTTATTTTATAAATTCAACACCATCAAGCATCTGACATCTGACATAAAACCGAGTGAGTTACAGCTATAATGATGGAAGCTTGCAAAGTAACAATGACCACATTTTAGGTCAAATTTAATTAAATATATAGCCATAAAAATTAAAAACAGCCTCAATTACAGCTTTTAGAGAATACTTACCATGTAAGTATTCTCTTACCCTCTTAGTTTCCTATAAAAGGATTTTAGTGGAAATGCAATCTTAATGTTGTGCTGTGTCCCAGTGTCATTGACTCTGCCATGAACTCTTGATTAAAGGAAGATGTTTATTGATTCACCAACTGCAGCCATGTTTTTATTTTCATTTTAAAGACGTACAGTACATTATTTTTGATGTCGCTGCTGTTGTGGTTTATTATTGCCATTTGGATTTCTACATTAGAGCTGTTCAGCTATTTGTCAAGCCAAAAAAAATTCCTGAAATTACTGAAAATTGAAAAATTACATTTGAGTAATGTATTATGAATGTTTATGAGAAATTTAATAATTTTAAAGAATCATTACAGTTTAATTACTCTGATCATATTTACTCTCTTTCTTAAAACATGCTTTAAGGCAAATGTACTTGATGAACTTTTGATCAATGTATTAACTAACTGGTTTTCATTTTTCAGTTCCAGTTAAAATTTTAAGGAGAAAATCCCATCAGCATTTAAGCCTGCAATCATATTTATGCAGCATTAAGTGAGACTTTTTGATTTGATTGCTCCCTTGATGCATGTTTTGCAAACTGATCTCTGGTTGCTAATCCCAATTATCAACACCCTGAAATTGCAAACCTGCAACCCTCCAAGGCCAAGGACAGCCCCATTCCCCCATGAGGATGATTGCTTGGCACTGCCCCGGGCAACACTTTAATCCCTTTAGTCATTATGTTGATCTTACGTCACACAGAGGGCCTCATTACATGCTGAACGGCCCCTTTCCAGTGCCACCATACTGAAGCGTTTTCCCTTAAAGATCATCAGCTTTTCCTTCTTTTTTTCTGTCACAAATTACTGACATTAAAATTGTTCAGAGACAACAGAAATGACATTATTGCGTATCTCTCTTGGGTGTTAGGAATGTATGTATTAGATATATTTTTTGATATAGCTGTTGAAGTATTAACCTTGTGACCAGAAACGCTTTTATTCCTGGAGTGGGAATAAGATGACAGACTCACAAATAAACTGTAAAACAGTTCACTTCCAACTTGCTTGAAAAATCGCCTGTTAGCAGAATTACATGCATTTGCACAAGCACTTACACACAAATACATATACATATGCTTAGACACAAACAAATAGGCTGTACTTTCGAGATATCAGCTGTTATCCTCATTCATCCCCAGGCGCTATGCTAACAGCTTCCTCTACAAGCCAATTTACAAGGATCTGGTCATGTTTACATTAGCCTCTTCCTAGTGCATGAAAAGAGCAAGGTTACAATGCAGAATAGAAATGAGCAAATATGAATAATTCAGTCTACCTCCTGGCCATTAGCATGTTTCCACTGAATAAAGTGATAATAGGTTATCATCTGTGAAATGAAAATTGTATAACAGAGACAATGTCTGCAGTTACACCAGAGAAAATTAATTTCACTGCACATCTGCTCAGCAATGCCCGACCTGCTAATGCAAAGTAAGAGAAAATGTTGCGTTCGGCACTGCTGCCTCAGTAATTAGATTAGCATTCCTGCTTGCAGGCGAGAATCTTTAGTCTTACTGTTAGCATCTTATAAACCCAGATACCTTGGTTTATAATAATGAAATGACAGAGCTAATTAGGCAAAGATAAAAACATATTGTGTTACCTTATCATATGAAACAAATGATGCATGGATCATATGCAAAGCATTTTCCTGGGCAATAATAGCTTGGATTCTTGCAAACATAAGGCAATAATCACTAACCATGGCATTTAGCTTTAAATTGCTTCACACATCTTCAAGAAGCAACTTTCACCTGGGGGGCAATCAAAAGTTTATCTGGAAACCTCTAAAATTCTGTCGTTCTCACCTCAAAAGAGCTCAAACTATTCCTGTTGGATAATCAGGACTGCTGGTTATTAACAATGTTTTTTTTTAAATAAAACATGCACAGGAAAAACAACAAAAAATGAATTTAATTGTTGCAGAAAGTTGCCTGATGGTTTTACTATGTATTTTTGTATAGTTATTTACCCTTAGACAACTGAAAATGATAAGAGATGGGAGTTGCTATCTAAAATAGAGATCACTAGTCCCTCTTGTCTACAGCCATGAGACTAGTTTAAATGGACTCATTGATATTGGTGGTCTGTTTAGCACCATATGGTGTGCCATCCACCAGATCAGAAACTTGCCATAATCAAATCACTTACTTACAGAAGTTCACCAATTCACACATTCAGAGACATACAGATAGCGGAATAACAGTGCAGGGTAATAGTGCAATGGCAAATGTTAGAAGATCACATTAGAAAAAGTTAAAATGTCTGCAAAAATGGCCTTACAGAATGTCTTATCCAAAACTGTCATTTCCAACATCAGGAACATCAAACAAATATAAATTAAAATACTGTGTTTCCTGATATAAGACATAGCTTCTGATAGAAATGTGTAAAAGCTGCTTTGCTTTTCATAGCATGCACGAGTCAACAATATTGAAGACATACAATACTGAAAGACTTTTAATAAATATTAGCCAAAAATATTATTATATAAATTAGTCCAGCAATCAATCAATAACAAAAAATATTTTGTTAATTTTACATTTTTTATGTTATATCTCTCACTGGAAATATGCACATGAAAATGTGCATATTTCTCTAAAATGCTAAAACATATACAAATAAAAAATCATCACAATCATTCTGTTTGATTTGAAAGGACTGCTGTTTTTAATTTGGCTAATTTAGCTAACACTGCAGTAATAAATTGCTGGTCTTCTCTAGAAACATAATGTGCAAAATGCTTTCTTATAATGAAGGACTTTGCAGATTTCTAAAGCACAGATAAACCTTTGCTTGTCCTCTGTGAACTATACATTAAAAATTGTATGATGCCCAGATAAGTATTCTCTAAAAGCTGTAATTGAGGCTGTTTTTAATTTTTATGGCTATATATTAAATTAAATTTGACCTAAAATGTGGTCATTGTTACTTTGCAAGCTTCCATCATTATAGCTGTAACTCACTCGGTTTTATGTCAGATGTCAGATGCTTGATGATGTTGAATTTAGAAAGTAAATGTCTGGTTAATGTATTTTCAACAAGCAGCTCTTACATGTGGGAGCAATCAATACGCACATCTTCATCACGCTCTCAAACACGTCATTTATCAAACTATCTTTTTGGGTGAGCTTTATCATTTTTTTTCTCTAATACAACTGTCAAAAAAATCTAACTGGCTTTTCAAGCAAAAGCATTGAGCCTTTTTCATAGTGTAGATGGGCTGAGCTGGATAAGAAGTGGGTTCCTGGGCTGTGTGTAAGCAGGAGGCTTTAAAGCTTTGAAGTAATCAATCCTAAAATGAATCTATCCTTTATGCATTTATAAATAAAGCATTCTGGAATCAAATCCATTTCTGGTCCATTTCAAACACAGAGAGTGTCTAACCATCCCAATGTGAAGACACTTTCAATTGGACGCCTCGCTAGGGAAGGCTAGTATTTGTCAATTACTGATGGAATAAATGCATCATTTATCTGAGTGGCGATAACTTTGAAGTAAAATTTCAACGGATTGTTCAATGCACATGTTCTGCATACTGAATGTATACCCTGCGTTGCACGGTCATTCGTTCATACGTTTGCGTTAGGTGTGACACTGTCAGTACTTGAGCTGACAGGCTATTCATCACACCGCTAAGTCGCAGCATTACGTTCTCAGCGCTATTATGACAGCCACATTATTCATCAGGATTAGGGCCAACCACATGGGCCCCTGTGTGTCTGCATTAGTTCCAGCTCTTTATCGATCCCTGTTCTCTCTATTACCAAAAAGAGAGGCTATCTGCATGACAGCAAGCACACTGTGCATGTTGATGATGCTATGGCCGGCTGCAGATTTCTTTTTTTTAAGAGAAGGTGAGGCGAGAGATAGGCACTGTACAAACTCTCCTGAGAGAGCCACATAATGAAGTGCTGCAGGACTTAAATACGCAGAGCGGCAGAGGCCTTTCCCACAGAAGAGCGCTCCAGTTTCTCTTCAAACACTTCAAGTTATCTGGGACTTCCTATGTTTTGATAAGACCTGAATGAGGTTCTTGGGGCACAGCTTGATTCAGATGTTAAGTAAATACCCAGATAGCATGAAAAAAACACTTTGTATGATCTAAATCAGCTTGTATGTGCACTTGTTTTTCTCAGGCAAATCATGCAAGTAGTAGATAAACGATGCAAGAGTATAGAGTAGAAATCCCACAGTTCCCCTTTCTGCCTACCCCACATCAAATCTGCTACAAAGAGAGAAAACTAAAGAATGCCTGAGGACAGCACAGCATGATGGTGTCACTGAGTTTGTTTAAATTGGCCTTCTAATTTCTTATTTTGGGGCAGTTAAAGTGCTCTGTGCCTTCCCATTTCTGTCTGCTTAATATTAATAAGTGTAAAGTGATTTAAATTTAAATGGAAAGGAATAAAAAAAAAATGTTAAAAAGAAATTGGAGTATGGAGTATGGCATATTAAACCAGAGCTTCTCAAAAGTATTGCATGTCAACTGCCCATTTTCCATCTTGTTTGCTTGTTATTAATTTTTTTTTTACAAATTCTAAAATTTATTATGGTGTGACTGTGACCTTTGAAGTGGTATCAACCTTCTTGAATTTTATTCACTTTATTGTGGCTTCTGCTGTTTTTTTAGGGGATCATTGTCTTGATCCAAATAAAATGCATTCTGACACGCCGTATGATTAGTTGGTGATATTTTTCCTTTCTTAGCTTTATTCATTTTTATTTCTTTCTTTATGTGTTTTCCAGCACTGTCGTCAAAGAGCATCTGCAAGGAGGATCATTGCCTCAGTGTGGAGATGTGTTCTCAATGTGTTTTCTTAGGTTTGTTTCAAAGTGCCTTTAGACAAACTCTGCTGAAATGTGATATATTTTCAACAAACATTTTCTTATTGCCAATATGTCAGATTTATAATGTGTGCATGTAATTGCACATATTCTTCTGTTGGATGTCATGGACGCCTGTAGAGGCTCTTGTAGAGTCGCCTCTCAGTTTAGAGCATGCTCAATTCTGGACAGTCATTCCACATTTTGTTTTCACTTTTTCAATTATGTATTTCATTTTGCTTCATGGTGTATTAAATGTCCTAATTTTTTCTTGTAATACTGCCCAGGCTGTTATTTTTTTAAACGCCTCCCTGTATCTACTATAGTTGTTCTTTGCATAGTTTTAAAATGCATATGGGGAAGTATTCTATTCTGAAAATATGTGGAACACCGCACACAGCACACAGATAAAGACCACATAAAGAATTATGTTGGTTTATGGTTGAGTAAGAGAGTAGCAATATAATTATAGTCCTAAAGCCTCTACTGTTTTATTTTTTTGTCTCCAATTCTCTTTCATACTCTTACATTGTGTAATGTTCAGATATTTGTGTTTTGTATATTTTGTGCATGTATTTTTGTGTATTGTGTGTACTTTATGGTATTATTGCAAATCCCTTAAATTCTTGTCCAATAACATGTTATTTTTCTATGTGCCATCTCAATGCAAGCTGTAACAGCATATCCTGCCTAAAATTAAACCTATCATGTTAACTGACTACATGTTGCATAGTCTCGGAAGTAATTACTGTTTTAGTTGCTAGTCTGAATACATTACCCTTTCATAGACCGCCGAGAAAGGTGTGAGCTTTTTTCTACATGATGGCAAGTATTTCTAATGCACGTTCATTTATTAAAATGGTCTAAATGTGTTTTGGTTTCCATTATCCTTATTCATAAACCAACTATAAACATAGTATCCATAAATAGTTTTTTAAAATACATCTTGCACATACAATTTGCAATAATACCATGTTGAACATGTTTTCTGTGTTTTATTTTTTAATATATCTCAGTATTATGTGTAAAGCTGCTTTGAAGCAATGTAACATTGTAAAAAGATTTATATAAATAAAATTGAATTGACAATTGAACT
This sequence comes from Ambastaia sidthimunki, assembly GCA_036877625.1. Taxonomy (NCBI): domain Eukaryota; kingdom Metazoa; phylum Chordata; class Actinopteri; order Cypriniformes; family Botiidae; genus Ambastaia; species Ambastaia sidthimunki. Next base: position 15,547 of record JAZGTK010002518.1, on the reverse strand, counting down.
TTTGTTGCTTATCCTGCAGAGTGGTGCTGAAAACAGCAGTCCATATCAGTGTCATGTAAGTGTGCAGACCGCTTTGCTGGTGTAACGGTAGACAGAGTCAATGGATAGATTCAGACGTCTGGAGCATGTGTGACATTCTCTGATCAGTCTCCACCACAGTCTTGCAAAGACCTCTGAGACAGACTGCAGCCAAACATTTATTCAAAAGATGACTACAAAGTCCTAACTGAACCTAACCGAACTGGCAGATACATTGTATTTAATATTGATAGCATTTATTGAATTGAGTTTTTTACAAACCCAGTTTTGTGACAGTTATGTGATTGGCTGTAATGGTCCCGGTGCGTATTTCTTTGTAGCCTGTTTATATAATTAAACATTTAACATGAATCTGTTATGTTCATATGTACATATGTCGCATTTTAAGAAAATATTATTGTGATTTTTTTTTTTGCTCCTAAAATAAAAGAGTGATATAAAAACACTACAAAGAATCACATAAGATCATGACCCAGAGAAAACAATGCAGTGGATTGATCAAAAAACAATAAGAAAAACATGCATATTTTGTCATAAGATAACAGACAAAATAACTTTTAAATACCAACAGAATACAGTACTCTCACTTTATTTACTCTCACCATCCAGTTCCATGCCAAGCATGTGGGGCATGGAAATCCTTAGCCTAGTTTTAGCAATGCTTTAACACCATAGAAATCATGCAGGAATCAAGTTATCAAGCTAATTTCATTGAGTCACCAACAGAACCCATGAATTATTTTTAGTGTCCTATATTTTCTTAAGTTATTTTTCGAGGGCAAAATGACCTTATTTACAGTTGATTTAATGATGGATACTTTTATCAAGCAAATAATTAAGTTCATTTAACCAAATACCATATTCCAACCGGCACCTATAATAACCTTATTGTGGATAAGAGGTCCAGCTTAATGACTAGGAGAGCAAGACTAGAATGAAACTTGCTGTAAAATGCTACTATGTTCTAATATGATTTAACCTGTAGTTCCTAAAAAAATCTTTACTGCAGCAGTTTATCTCTGCATCACTTGAAATGAATTATCACTAAATGAATTTAGTGTTAACAAGCTACACTAAAGCCTTACCATAATACACAGCAGTCCACACATAGCCAATTATTTTTCCATTTCTCAACCGCAGCAATGTGGAAGGAAATAGCATCATAACAGTTGGAAGATGATAAAAAAGATTCATTTTTGTCTTTCATGGGAAAAAAGGTCAGATGCTACAATGAAAACGCGGGCTGGAGTTGAAAAGGATAACAAACAAGTGGTGGAGATTTGCTGCCTTTCAGCCTCCCTCTTAAGTGGTAATAGGATAACCCTGGACATACGGGCAGCCTATCAAACTGCCCCTCACACTCGACCCCTGGGTGAGCCAGAAAAGGCCTGCTTTGTTTGCAGCAATTGGGTCCTATGTGCCTTTCCGTAATGAAGTGACCTGAAATAATGGAAAGCTCTCTGCCTCGCTCAGATGATTTTTGCTGGGATAAGAGCAGGGATCCTGAATCAGAGTCACAGTTCATTTCATCTTTCGCCTCTGATGAGATCTCCGTTATCTGATAAAATTGAACAGCCATTACCGGCTCTAGTTGAGGCAGGCTGACTGCTCGTAACAGAAATCCTATACACTCCACTTTGTCAGCAGTTTTGAATTCATTGTCACAAGGGGTTGAGCTGGATGATAGGAATAATCTGGCACTGAGATTGACAGTTCATTTCAGAAATCAATATTTACAATTTACTTCTTTCAAAGTTCATTCTGGGAGAAGATTCCATATTATCCCTTTCCAAATAAGCTGATCATATCTTGGCTGGACTCTAGAATGAGTTTCCCCAAAATGTGAATTTTTTGGTAAAAATCAATGTCGGCATTGTGCACTTTAATCTGGCCTCTGATGACAGTAAATCTTTATCTTTTCGCGAGTAAAAGGCGGTAGGGTGCTGACAGCATTTCCTCCCAGAACAAAGCCCCTTGCCCCATGCGGGCTCTGCTAGATACATGGGGTCCTAATGTGGCTGGACGTGTCTCAGACGGGTCATTAATCAGAGGGGTGACAGCCACCTCTCCTCATCCACAGGCAGACAGACGGGCGGAGAGAAACACAAGGAGTATAGAGAGGCTGATGCTTTCTCAAGCATCCAATAAAAAGCCATCGTTGTGATTTCATCCTAGCTGATTGGCAACATCTGAAACTCATCTGTACAAATTGTGCTGTCCTGTGAGTCCTCCCTCCCCTCTTCTCTTCCTTGCAAACAGAATTTCATAAAAATATTGCTTGTCCAAAGAGTTAGTTCTACCAAAACTGAACATAAAAGATTTGTTGGCAAAATCAAATGTTCCCTGGGAAACTTACTAAATCCCACAATAACATTACATTTTAGCAAATGAAGCAATTCATCAAAGTGCAAAGTGCATGAGGTGGTGTTCTCATCTAGTTACACACTGATTTCTTTTTAAAAATATATAGATTGAATTTGTGTTATTTTCCCCCTTTGTATTGCAGACAGTTAGAAAAAGAAAGTTATTATGTAATGATGGTAAAACAAGACAATAGCATGTGCTTTTGCAAATATTTATGCCCCAAAAAGATTTTGGTTAAAGGGACATATTTATTTCTATCTCAGATGTCTCAGACTGAGAAAAGGACTGATATAAATACAATTCTTTTTTAAATTTTGATTTCTTTTTTAAAACTCTTTATTTCATATTCTGTGTCATTATTAAATAGTTTACTCAGCTCAGTTTTATTCTACATTTTAATTTAAAGCCATATCAGAGTATCTACGTATATCATTTTTATCCCATTCTGAGTATACCATAAAAAAAACATTCTCCTTTATTTACATTTACCCTCACTTGTACAAATCAAACAAATTAGATCACATGGGACAGGTGCTAAGCAAGAACACATACTGCTTTGCATTATGTTTCATTAAATATATTTCCTGGGTCTCCTGATGACTTTGCAATTTTACTAGTCCTGTAGTTACAAAACAGGAAATGAAAACTCTTATTGAGCAAGATTCATTAGATTTAATGACAGATTAGTAAGAAAGCTAATCAATTATTTTTCTTGATTGATGTGGTATTGAGGAACACCTGCAGGCCCTACTGAGTCTTTGAAGATTAGTTGCTTAGAAACACATTACAAATCTTACATTACACGTGAATAAAAATGAGCAGTATTACAAGTGTAGTAATTAATATTACAATGTGCTTACATAATTTACATTTTATTAATGTACTGTATATACCAGGAATGGGCATCGTCAGTCCTGGAGTGATTTTAGCTACAGCCCTAATTAAACACACCTGGAAAATTTAACCAAAGTTCTCTGGATTTTTTAAAAATAACATGCAGTTGTGTTTGATTAGGGTTGGATCTAAAATCTGTAAGGACAGTGGCACTCCAGGACAGATGTTGCCTAAGACTTGTATTTTCATATAGTTTGATGAACTTTGGTTTTTAGAAACACATTTTTAATTGTTGTTTACAGAATTAAAAAAAGCCCTAATAGTCAAACTGCTATTTTTTGAAGGATAGACCTATACACAGCCATTTCCACAAGATCCCTTAGAGAGGAAAGCTTTCATCAGCTCATATACTAAACATTTGACACTCTACTTAATTCTAAATATACAGGTGAGTTTGGTAAAATATTATAGATCAACAGTATATACCATTGTTCACGATAATCCATAATAGTTGTGCTCTTGGCTTCAGTGATATCCAAGCACATTACATGACACTACATGAACCACAGTGATTAAATTATCCAAGACATGTCATTAGATAAAAAATAACAAATCCAAGCCTCACCCTCACATAAGACTTAACCTGATTTGCGAAGGGTGTCATTGCCTGACAATGCAAACTTTATCCAATTTTCAGTATTCCCTGGAATTGAAGTGTTGCTTCAAATTGTCTTGAGGGAACCAATAATTCAGTTTTTATTGATCACCAGTTGAGAAAAGCTACAAGTTCAGAAATATAAGATCAAGGTTTTGCATATAGTCTATATACCAAACCTCAGAAACAAACCACTTTAAAAAAAGAAAGGTAACACTTTAAACCATAGCACTTAATGATCGTGAGTTTTTTTTTCAAAACCTCTTCAACTTCCTCGAGTCTATTTTCTCTGCATGGGACCAGAGCCACTTAATCACAGGTACATTTATTCAAGAGCCCCAGTGGAGAAAATAAAACACTGCACCTCTCCTCATTGAGTGAGTAAAATGAAATAATCTATGATGCATGAACAAGTCCTAAATGAAATAATAATATCCATAGTGGTGATAAATGGATCAGGAGTACAGTAATTGCTCAGATTTATTTCACCCCCATGAAAATAAGCGTGAGAGGGCAGCCATAGAAGTCTGCTGAAATCAGTCCAGCTATTTTATGTCATCTCATATCAGGGGAATTATTTGCTGGTAATCTATTGCTGAACATCACAGAGAGACAAATGGTGGCAGCAGGCTTTTCCCCACATAATCAATTCATATCTCATTTGCTCATATTATTTATGATTCTCATAACAGTCCCTACAGGCCTTTGACAGAGGATATTGGCTCAGAGACTGGGATGCCAGCTGATGTTTAAATGAAAGTAGACATAATGTATCTTACAAGTTCATAACTGCATATATAAAAGTGCTTTTCCCAGCACTATTGATCTGTTTCAGCCCATTTCAGAGATGAATAGAGGGACGAGTTGTGATTGGACATGCTGGTTTAACTTACATGCAGAAAGGTGATGTCTGTGTTTATTCAAACACAATAAAGCAGTACAAGAGGGAAAAACAGATCTTTCATATTCATTATGCAGGAACATGTATGCTTAAATGTCTGTTAAAGCTTGACTTGGGGACAAATTATTTGTCCTTGCCATCATATGGCTACCATTTTTATTATCCAAAGATAATAATAAAAAAGTTATAAATGTCACTCAGTGTTTGAACAGCTTGTACATGGTATATGTAGAATATAGAAACACCTCTCCAGTATGTAATTAGGTCAGTGCTTTAATTATAATTTATAATAAATAGAATGTTTTTAATAATCTTGAAATAAGAATCTTCCCAAACTACACTGTTTTCATGTAACCTAAATATTCAATTCAACTATTATGCAGTCAAAATGAACGAACCAGTTTAAGTGATAGTGTTAACTTACACAGTTTAATGTTAGTATTAATGTCTTTGGTAAAAGACAAGTAAGTGGGTAGTTTTTATGAAATTAATGTATGAAGCCTTAAATAGGATAGAGATGCCCCCTGCTGGACCAACAGTGTTATTGCTTTATAGGGGACAGTTTACTGGATTACACGGTAACATAAAAGTTGAGTCAAAAATCCATAAACAGAATAAGTAACCGCACATTAACAAAGCTTTAATTTACAGAGGATGTTGTTCTCTGGACACCCAAAGGCCTTACATCTCCAACAGAACACAACTACAGTAATTACATGGGCCTGACCTCTGGACACTTAAATTAAATCAACATGAAACTATTTATAAATCTGCTCATCAACCTGTTCTGTAAAGACATTTTTAAATTAAATTTTTTTTTATCGTTTTGGGATTGACTGGATCATGAAAAGTGTCTGCACATACCAGAATGGAGCCAAAGAGGGAAGCGGTTGAAAAGTAACAGGGATTTGTGAAATCAAAGAGATATGTCATTATATTTAGATGAAAGATTACATTTAAAATAACTAAAGAAGAATATAACTAGCCTTAATAGCATTGACAAAAATAGGTAAATAGTTTTCTTATTTTTTGCTGGTTAATGCTACACTAATTATGAACTGTTTTCCCATTTCCTAAAACCTTTGTAATATATTTAATTCCTAAATAGCCAATAAACTGAAATATTCTCACTTTTTATGTTTGCAATAATTTTTACTTTAATCAGAGACTTTACGGTATACACTGTTAATCAAATGAAAATCCCAACATTTTGAAAACCCCTTTAAAAGAATGCCATTTCAACAAATAATTAGTCTGAAGACAGTTTAGCATGTAAAGTCAAAGATAAAGTAAAATGAACTGCATGTGATTCAAATGAAGTTGTCAGGCATAATCTGTCCCCGTAAAGCTCAAAAGAAGGGAATGGGCAGACTGTGAGATTGGCGTGCAATGGAGCATGCCACTACCAACCCTTAGGGGACATGCAAAGATGAGAGTGACAGCTTAGATGATGTCATCAATAGGAGCCCAAGCAGAGAATGCCTCAAAAACCCAGAGGGACAAAGAAGATGATAAGAGGGGCAGCCAAGCATGGCCGTCTCTCTCAGAGTAAAGTCACAGAGTAATATAGGCATAGAAAAACAAAATGTACATAAATCAGTTCTTTTAAAAAAACCTTTGGGTAAAAAATAAATTTGGAGAAACTGTTTTGGGGAACTTTATTATTTTATTTTAAGTTATTTTACAGTTATTTCAAAACACAGCATTTATAGCTATTTTTAATCAATTTTTCTTTATGAGCCAAAATAAATGGAAGACTTAATAATTTTTTAAGATTTAGATTTTCAAGTCACTTTCACTAAATGGTACATATGTGATGATGATGTCTGCACAAATGAGAACATTTCAGTGCAAAAAAGAAAACAGTCCCACATTATAAGTAGAAAAAGAAATTGTAATAAAAGCTGAATTAGACATCAGTAAAAAAAACATTTAATAAAATACAAGCCTAATTCACAATAAACTTTGAGAATTCTTTGTTTACATAAAAAATAAAAGTAATTATAGGTGAAACACCCCCATCTAGTGGTCAACAAGTTGTGTTTCTTTACCCAAGAAGAGAAATTTGACAATGTCTTAATTTGGCATTAAAACTTACAATTTACAACATTACTAGTACAATGTAATCAAAGGTGGAAATATGTGTTTTGGTGCACAAAACCATCCTTGGGATAACAAAAGATAAGAGATTGCAATAAAGGACAGTGAGAACAGAAATAAAATGTTACATATAAAGATTTTTCATTATTGTAAAACAGCTTTACAAAAATGTTTTTAATAAACTAGAAATAATAAAGAAATACAATAAAATGAAAGATTACATCACTATAAATATAAAATACATGGTATTATGGAGTACATGGTACTCTACCGTTATCTGGGAAGGTGACATGTTTTGTCAGATATGGTTACCCATAACCGAAATGTGACCTCTGCATTTAACCCATCACTGGTGAGGAGTGAACACACACACCCAGAGCAGTGGGCAGCTATCACTGCAGCGCCCGGGAAGCAATCGGGGGTTTAGTGTCTTGCTCAAGGGCACTTCAGTTGCTACCTGCCAGCACTGGAATCGAACCAGCAACCTTCTGATTACAAACCCTGTTCTGTTAAAGTGTGCAGTAGTCATGTGACAAAGTATGTGATTTCTTAATTTAATTTAGTTAAATTCAAATGTATTTATACAGTGCTTTTCACAATGGTACGTTGTTGCAAAGCAGCTTTACATATGAAAAAAGCACACAATAGAAAATTATAACATATACAAAGAATGCAGTGTTCAGCCTTCTGTATTCTTTCAGAAATCTATTCTCAAAATTACAGTCATGGTCTTTGTGCCACACTATAGAAAGCTATATACAGTACACAGAAAAGGTTTGTTTTATGAGCAACCTTTATGAGTATTTCTGTCAAATAGTCACATCATCCATACCATGAAACACTTGTTTTGTCAAGCCAGTTGGAAAGGAGTTTTATTTTGAACATCATTTCAACTTGGATAACTTGTTCCAGTGCTTAAGCAGCTCAAGAATAAAACAAGGTCCATCAGCATGTTTAAACAGCATATTTTTGCTTATCACCACATATGGATCTGTACATAGAAATCCCTCTCACAATACTATCCTGCTTCTGCATAGGTAAGCGTGTACTCTCAGGAAGGGCAAGCTGCTGTGGTATAATCCCCCTGACCATAACCTGCGCCAGAGTATACAATGTATAAACAATGTGTGTCATCAATGCCTGTTGCCTCGGAAAGAATCAGCACTAGGGCCCACAACATAACTAGTATTAGTACATGACTAGTTCTAGTATGTCTAAAAACATCTAAGACATTGTCCACCTTTATTTTGGCCATTTATCCTTTATTCAGTGTCCATCCAGTGCCACATTTATCCTTCAGAATATTAGCTGTCAGATTCTGTTGACCTCTAGATAAATGAAGTCAGCATCCCAAATGATGCTACCAAATATGTAGTCTGTGCCAGCCAGATTGTGATAGTAGTTTGCAATAATCAGATCTTGAACCAACTGCACAATTAAGACTGAAAAACCCTACTTTGTTCTTTAAAGTGTGGCGATGAAGGGGAGCTTGAAACCAGATCATTGCCAAGTTAAATATCAGCAGTCTCCCATTAAGCAAGCCAACAGTGAGACAGTGGCAGGGAACCAAAAGTCCAATGATGTATAGATGGAGAAACAAACCCTGGGAGAAACCAGGCTCAACCGGGTGGGCCATGTCTCCTCTGACACCACTTTTTCAGGTATTTCTAAAAAAAAGGTTTTGGCACATATCCCAACACCAATGATAAATTAGTAACACTATGTAGAGGATCTATAATTTCAAGAAGCATCTCTTGGGTTGGGTAGGATCTCTTTGCAATAATGGGTAAATGTATTAAACAGGACACCAGGTAATGATCTGAAATGTTCTCATTCTGCTGTAGGATATTAATGTAATCAACATTTACACTATAGGACAGTATTAAATCTGAAGTATGATTACAACAATGAGTGGGTGGCAGAGGGAGGCTTACCAGGTGGCAGAAAGGACTTGGACAAAACCCTGAGCCTTTTCGATTATTTGTTAATGGTGGAGCAGACACATGTAGCAAATATATATACACACACAAATTACACACATATAACTAATTTGTGGGTCAGTTTGGTGCATCCCTGCATTGCACCAACCTAATAAAAAGACATAATATAATATAAAAACATAATATAAAGACTTGGTCCAAGGGGGACAGATCTCGCTCTCTGCCATTCTTTGGCTGCTTTACTGGCAGCACACACAGGCAGCACATGCAGGCCTTGCAGACTAAGAAAGAGATCTCAATCTCAATTTGAGGACTGTGATCTCCTCAAAGGTGCGAAGAACCTTTCAATTCAATTCAGTTTTATTTATATAGCGCTTTTTACAATGTTACATTGCTTTAAACCAGCTTTACACAAAAAATTAAGATGCATTTTGGACTATTTGGAGTTTTTTTTATTAAACCTGCATGACAGCCACTTATATCTGTGTGTTCTAAAGGTGGATTCCACTTGACAAAGTCTCTTTCTTTTTCTTTATTTAAAGGACACTTTTATTTAAAGGACACTTAATAAGGCATTGCAATAATTAAGTCTTAATGTCATGAATGCATGAATTAATTTTTCTGTGTTTGACACAGAGAGCATGTGTTGTAGTTTTGATATATTTTTAAGGTGAAAAAATGCAGTTTTACAGATACTGGAAATAGTTTTCAAAAGACAAATTGCTATCGAAAAGGACCCAGATTCTTAGCTGATGTAGCAGGCTTTATAGAGCATGTAGAGCATCTAAAACAGTATTATAGGTTGTTCTGTGTGGAAGATTATGGTCCAATAATTAAAGCTTCTGTTTTGTCTGAATTTAGTAGTAGAAAGCTGCTAGTCATCCAGGTTTTAATATCGACTATACATTCTTGTTTGATGTATTTGTCTTGTTCAGCCTTGAAAAAATATACAGCTGGGTATCATCAGCAATAAAAATTAACTCCATGACTCTTAATAATTGCTCCCAAAGGTAGCATGTACATGGTGAACAGTAAAGGCCCAAGCACTGAGCCCTGTGGCACTCCATACTGAACTTGTGATTGATATGACACCTTTTCATTCGCAGCAACAAACTGGAATCGGTCAGATAGATCTTAGGTAGATTTTAACCATGCCAGTGCAGGTCCATTTACGCCCACATAATTTTCAAGCCTATGTAACAGAATGCTATGGTCAACAGTGTCAAAGGCTGCGCTAAGGTCTAGTTGAACCAGAAGAGAGATGCAGGCACAGTCAGCTGATAAGACCAAGTCATTTGTCACTCTGACGAGAGCAGTCTCTGTACTATATGGTCTGAATCCTGACTGGAAATTTTCACAGATACAGTTTCGTTTCAAGAAAAACATATCTATGAAGACAACACTTTTTCAAGTATTTTGGAAATAAAAGGTAAATTTGAGATGGGTCTGTGATTTTGTTGTTGTGGTTTTTTAATATGAGGTTTAATAACCTAATAACATACCCAAGCATCAGTTATGAATTAATAATACGATGTAGAGGGTCTATAATTTCAGGAAGCATCCCCTTCAATAAGCTGGTAGGTATAGGATCTAGCACACATGTTGTTAGAGTTAGATAAATAAATTTAGAAATAAATTTTATTCATTTTGACAGGTCATTCTTATTTATACTAGAGAATGATTGGAGTTGTTCCTTGAAGATAATTGTGATGCGTTATCTGTTCCGATGGTGTTGCAGGCATTTGCATGTTTATGATTTTTTCTCTGACTATATCTATTTTTTTATTAAAGAAATTCATAAAATCATCACCCCTATGATATTGACAAGTGTCAGAAACAGTCAATGCTTTATTTTTGGTTAATTTAGCCACTGTATTAAATAAATGTTTAGGGTTGTGTTTATTTTCTTCTATAACATTTGAAAAGTAGGCGGATTTGGAGCTTTTTAAGGCCTTTCTATATTTTGAAAATATGTCCTTTCATGCTATACGAAATACCTCTAGTTTAGTTTGTTTCCATTTTCCAGGCAGCTCTTTTTAGGGTGTGTGTATGCTTGTTATATCGAGGCATTGGGCTGCTGTTCTTTATCTTCTTTAAGTATGGAAAAAACGTTATCTAAGGTGTTAGAAAAAAGGGAGTTAATGTTTTCTGTTTTTAAGGTTTTCAAAGTTATCTGTTGTGCTAACAAATTGAGACAGTTCAGGATGATTTTTGATAAAAACCTTTAGAAGCAAACGTTACTGTTCTACTGTATTTGTAGGAAGGAGTTGATTTTGCATGGGTAATCGTATTAAACAGTACACCAGATAATGATCTGAAATGTCTTCACTCTTCTGCAGGACATTAATATCATCAACATTCACACCATAGAACAGTATTAAATCTAAAGTATGATTACAACAATGGGTGGGTCCTGACACAAACCCTGATAGAGTTTAAAATGTCTTTAAAAGCCAAACTCAAAGCGTCTTTATCATTATCCACATGAATGTTAAAATCGCCAACAATTAGGACCTGATCTGTGGTCAATACTACTTCTGATAGAAAGTCAGCTAATTCTTTGATGAAGTCTGTGTGGTAACCTGGTGGTCTGTAATAATAATAATAATAAAGTGACATGTATTTCTCAGTTATGGTTACCCATAACCAAAATGTGACCTCTGCATTTAACCCATCCTTCGTGAGGAGTGAAGACACACTGCAAGTCGTGAACACACACACCCGGAGCAGCGGGCAGCTATCCTTGCACCGCCTGGGGAGCCATCGGGGTCAGGTGCCTTGCTGAAGGGCACTTCAGTTGCTACCTGCTGGTGCTGGAATCGAACCAGCAACCTACCGATTACAAGCCCGACTCCGTAACCAATAGACCACAACTGCCCCACACCTGCACATTTACCACATCCAGTAGCCAGTAAGAATGACACACTTGATTTCTCATTTACACCAGATGAAGTTATATTGAGCACCATAACTTAAGAATTGTATTTGAAATCAGTTCTCTGGGAAACTTATATAAAACATAAATAAAATATTCCTATAAAGTGCAGCAACACCACCTCCTTTGCCTTTTGGACAAGGCTCATGCTTGTAACAGTAATTTTGGGGGATGGACTCATTTAATATTGTAATCATCATGTAATCATCATGTTTTTGGCATGTTTCAGTCAAGCACAGAACATCTAAATTATGATCTGTGGTCATATCATTAACGAAAAGCGCTTTTCTAGATAGAGATCTAATGTTTAGCAAACCTTAAAAAACTGAGTATTATGTGTTGTTTTTATTAGTTTAACATTAATTAGGTTGCCATTTAAATGTTTGCAGGGTTTTTTGTATTTACCAGTCCGGGGGACATACATAGTCTCTATATTCTGGTATTTAGGTGATTCTATGTCTTGTAAATGATGTGTTGTCTGTGACGTGTGACAGCTAGCACACAGTTGGTTAAGCCAGTCTGTCTGAGGTATTTATAATAAGACTATGTGCCAGATTTCTAGATAAAAGAGCAGCCCAGGAAGGATGGAGGCCATCTTTTTTTAACAGGTCAGGTCTACCCGAAAAACTTCTCCAGTTATCTATAAAGCCTATATTATTCTGCGAACACCACTTAGACATTCAGCCATTCAGTGATGACAGTCTGCTGTGTATTTCGTCACCATGATAAGCAGGGAGGGGGCCAGAGCATATTACAGTGTCTGACATTGTACTAGCAAGTTCACACACCTCTGTAATATTATCTTTAGTGATCTCCATCATTTGTGCCAACGTGTATAATTATCTTACTGAATTTACATTTAGATTTAAGATGCCTCTATTTCATGTTCCGTACAATAGAACCTCAGATAACTAGGGCACTTTCAACAAGTGTCTCCGTGGGTGCGACACTGAGTGGGGAGAACCTGTTAGAAACTGTAATCGGAACAGAAGAGAGGTGTTTTGTCCTGCAGCTATGCTGTCTCAGTCACAAAATTTCCCTGCTGCAGGGATCTGTAACCGGAACCGAACAATGTATGGAGTTAGTTGCATCCAAATTCTGCTCTAAAGCCCTATCATTCTTACTATCCTCGAGTAAAGTTTGGATGCATGTCTCTAATCCTGAAACCTTCTCCATCAGCTTATCTACTTCCCTGCATTTATCACATGTGAAACCCTCGGCGCTGACAGAGAAGGCTACGCTAAACATGTGCATTTGGCAAACAGTGCATGTAACAATAACAGAAGACGTCATGACTCATCATGTACAGTATGTTGATTTATTTTGACTTTACACAGTTGTTTGATGAGCTTTAAAAAGATGAAAACACAGGAGAGAGACACAGAAGACAAGCTAACCGGTTAGCGTGGGTAACAGCGAAAAGCTAGCGGTATCTGATTAATTAAATATGGGTTAATCAATACAGCAGCAGACTACGTTTAGCAATTTAGATGCCAAGGAGTAATGAAGAGAGAAAGTAGTGACAAAAAGAGAGCAATGCTAAGCAGATGGAACAAACACAAACCACTCGCTGCAAGGTAGACATGAACCGGAAGAGGAAGAATATAAATGAGTGCTCCCTTTCGGCTTAGCTCTATCGCCTCGCACCTTTACAAAGTGTGTGGATGCAGCTCTGGTAGGCTCCTCTGATGACTTGTAAGCTCACATGAGGTGCTTAGGGCTGAGACTTAACCCTGTATGCATTCTCCTGTCCAGAGAACTACTTTTCTAGGGGAAATTGAGGACTCCATTATGATGTGGGCACAATTGTCTCCTGCACGTGTGAAGTCGATTCTTGCTGCTGTGAGCAGTGTTCAGCTAGGGTGGCACCTAACAGTCCTCCAGATTCAGAGGCTGTTAGGACTCATTGCTGCAGCAGCCAACATGATTCCTTTGGGTTTGCTGCACATGAGACAGTTTTAGCTCTGGCTAAAGAGAAATGAGTTTCATCCCAAAATCCACCCAAGTGTTGTAAGGGTTATGTGCCGAGGGCTTCGTACCCTTTCTATGTGGCTCAGGTCTCATTTTTTTACCTTGGGTCCCACTTTTGACTAAGGACAAAATGGGTTCATCCCAAAATCCACCCTCTAAGGGTGGTCAGGGTTACGCGCCAAGGGCTTCATACCCTTTCTTGTGGCTCAGACCAAGTTTTTTTTACCTTAGGTCCTACTCTTGACTAACGAAAAAATGGGTTAATCCCAAAATCCATCCACTAAGGATGGTGGCCAAGGGCTTCGTACCCTTTCTATGTGGCTAAAACCAGTTTCTTATCTTGGGTCCCACTCTAGATGCCATCTCAGAATTTTGATGAAGGATGCTTCTCTTAGTTCTCTTTGCCGCTCAGTCCATGAAAGTGAAAGTAACATGTTTCACTTTCATGGACATGTAGGCAGTGACATGTAGGCAGCTATCACTATCACTGCTATCACTGCAGCGCCCGGGGAGAAATTGGGGTTAGGTGCCTTGCTCAAGGGCACTTCAGTTGCTAGCTGCCAGCACTGGAATCGAACCGGCAACCTACTGATTACAAGCCCGACTTACTAACCAGTAGGCCATAACTGCCCGTAATGGTCGGTGAGAGGGCCCTCATCTCTCCTGGCACATAAACTGCCTGGAAATAAGGGCAGGGTTTCTGCCTCTGAAGCACTTCCTCCCACATCTCAAGGGCCAACATGTCTTAGTCCATACGGACAACACCACAATGGTCTCTTACATAAATCACCAAGGAGGACTGTGTTCGCTCCCCTGTTCAGGCCGGCGCAGCAGACCCTTCTTTGAGCAAAGACCAGGTTGCTCTCCGTCAAAGCGATGTACATCCCAGGGCATGCATATCTGGAAGCAGTTGTGAAGTCCATTTGGCAGAGGTATGGCAGAGCAGAAGTGGATCTATTCGCCTCTGAGGAGTTGACACACTGTCCCCTTCTGGTTCAGCCTCACTCACCTAGCTCCTCTGGGACTGGATGCGATGGTGCAGACGTGGCCAAGGATGTGTTTGTACACATTTTCTCAATGGTCCTCCAGGGCTGACAAGTCTTAGTCTGCTCCTGATGTTTTTGTGCCAATGTTTTTCTAGGTGCAAACACTCCCTCAATGTGACATAGTGGGCATTAATGTTCCCCATACCACCAAGCCCTCGAAAGGGAATGACATAGGGAACAAGATGGTGCATTGTTTTGCCACACCTCCGTCTAGCCTGCATGGCCTTCAGACTTTGGCATGCCTGAAGCACATTCCCCTATAGCGTCAGGCCTGATGCTGCGTCTTGTTCCTGAGATGCTTCTTATCCTGAGATGCCAGACAATAGACAGAGTTGCTGCTATTATTAGAATGCTTAGTTGCTTTGTGGCATACAATATAATGTATTTAATACCTTCTTTAAGTCAAAAACATAAAACATATCATCGCTGTCGGACGGAATCCGCATATCACCAAAATCAGAATTTTTCATGAAATAAAAAAGGCGTATTTTATACGTAAGGTCAAAGTCAAAGTGAACTTTATTGTCAATCCGACCATGTAACAGTAATTACACAGAGGACCGAAACTGCGTTTCCCCAAGCTCCAAATGTGCAGTTATTAATATAACACAACAACATATAACAAAAGTGCAAACAGACATCTTATCAAAAAAGCAATCAACACAATATATACAAACAGACATTTTACACAGTATGCTTGAAGTCAGTTTGAGGTATATATACTTGAGGTATATTGTTGGGGTGCAACAGTAAAAAGGTGCA